>CAVNYN010279023.1:0-10385 GCA_963692815.1 Nyctanthes arbor-tristis | reverse complement strand
TCTTCCGATCTAGAATTTTACATGTAGAGGGAACCGATCTTTGGAACTATGAGAGTGTACCTTGGTTATAAATATAAACTAAGAATAATTTATGAGCCCAATATTTTTTGTGCCAATAAGCATGTCTACCTCTTATAGATGAAAGTGTAACTCTTATAATGATTGGAAGCCTAAGTGTCATTATAAAAGCTTTTCAAAGGTTTGACTCGACTAAGTTAATTAATGAAATACTTATTATCATAATCCATTGTGTTCTCCAAACTTTTTGTAAATTTAGTTGAAACTATGTAAAGCATTTGTGTCACACGTCCGCTAATTTTGCAATATTTTCGAATATTTTATATCAGTTAACAAATTTCAGAGAAGAAACTTCAATACAAATAGCGAGAACGGGACGTACAAAACAAAAAAATAGATTTTAACTTGATAAAGCTAATTACTTAAATTAACAAGTTGTTAAAAATCATTGCAACTCAGTTTCTCAATAAAATGCAAATAACTCAACAAGTTATATTAATAAATATTTTTTATTGATTGCCAAATGAGCAAAATTAATTTTTTCACAACAAATTATTGGAAAGCTATTATACTAGAAGGTAAGTTGTCAATGTTATGCAAAATTAGAAATACATTTATAGAGAGGTGGGCATATTTGTTAACACAAAAGGTATTACATTCATAATATTTTCAAAGACATGTTGTTATTATATGCAAAATTCTACTCCCTTCGAGAGCATGCTTCAACCCATGGCTTGCCTTACTTTTCAAATATCATATCTTCAATCATCTACAAAATTATAGAAAGAAGGGAGTGAGTATGAAGTACTCAGTGAGTAATAAAACCACTTGATTTACCTTTTATTTGAAAAATTTATTTCTAAGAAAACCATTCAATGCACAAATAAGCTCTATCGCTAGTTGAACTGTTAGCCGTGGTGTGCGCAAGAGTCATATCAATTCAATCAATTCAATTATGGCCATGTACAATTAAGTAGATCCACAATGAATCCCGGTTGACTCCGCAAACACCATACCAATCTTCCCTATTCCAGGATCATTGAATATGTCATAGTGTAGGAAACAATTCAAAGTAATTCAATATAAAACGAGTAGAGCAACTACTGATTCAAATGCAATAAATCAATATTTCTTCTCAATGGATCAAATCCATATTTGTCTCATGGAATACTTCAATTAAAACGATATTTATCGTATCAACATCATAAATGTCAAAAGGGAATCAAAGTATTAGTTACTCATTTCTTTCGATCTTAATTCTTTCAAAAGTTTCTTGACTTGTTGATAAGTACCTTCAAAACCTTTATTTTCCTTTATCAAAGTGACGCTCTTCCGATCTGTTGTATTTCTTACATATATATGGCAGATGGTTATTTCCAAGTGTTAAACTAAGTATTTGATAGGCTTTAAGGGTTGTTTTCCTCCTCTCACTTCCTTTAGACGAATTTCTTTTATTTTTCAAGTTCATGATACTTACTATTAAGAAGTAAAACATGGGCAGGAAGAGCCAAGACATGGGAATGGAGAGGAAAGGAGGAAGGGATGAGGAAAAGGTGAGGAAAAGGGGTAGGGTTGGTTGGGAGGTTGAGAGATTCTCACCTCCTACTCTCTACATATATAATCATTAGAAAATATCTGGACTTAGTTGTTTTTAATAGATCTCTTTTGAGTTCCGCCAACCAGAACGCAATACATGGCACGATGTGGCGCTGTGCACTTAAAAGGCAAAGATAACAAACTGCACGAGCAGTCCTTATACTTTATACTGTCGTATAATTAGGTTGTAACATTTTGACCTATATTATTCGAATCCTTCAACTTAATGTAGTTTTTCAATTAAGTGGTTACACTTTAAGTTATATAATTCAATAGCCACATTCTTGTTTCTAGACATTACTTGAGTGACAATCTTTGAATTTTGTGACGTCTCAAGCGGTTATCGTCAAAATATTTACATTTGTTAATAACAAACTCGGGTGGTTATTCAATCATTATCAATAACCACATTCTAACTTCAATTTATTGTCAAAACATCGATCATATTGTCAATAATCATCATTTTACAAATTCTTGATATTTATTTGCGTAATAATCTTACAATAATTCAAATACGATTACATTGTCATATTTCAATTCAATTTGAATGGCAACCTTTCAACTTCGAAGTTCAATACAATTCTATTCTTGATATTCATTCAAGTGGTAAATCTTGTAACTTTACAATTTATGCAATTCAATTCGATTACTTTGTCATAATCTTATAACCTTTCAACCGATGCAAGTTCAAGTAACTTTCACATCATTATTAAAGTGATGATTGTTTTGCATAATTTGTTTATAAAATTTTGCGGGATGTTACAATTTGTGGCAAGAATAATTTGTTCATTTTGTACGTCCCCTCCCCGCTATTTGAATGAAAACTTCCGCAATCGAATTTATTAACCAATATAAGTAATGCAATAAAATTAGAAAATATATCGTAGGCGTGACATCTTATCTGTTTGTTGATTGCAATAATTTTTTTTTTCATGTCTAGTCTGCTTAATGTTCCTCTCGGGTGTTGTCATTTGTTGTAATTGTCTTTGCTTCTATCTATTTTTTAGTTTGTCTTTAAATATTCTCCAAGGCTTGTATTCTGATGTCAAAATAAATGCTTTAATTTCAAAAAATCAACCAAATATCTAGTTTAATTAAGCATGACTAAATGAGTTAATCACTCGATTACTGACTCAATTATTCGTTTAATTATATTTGATATATAATTTTTTAATTTGTAAAATATGTTAAATAGTTGTAAATTAAAGTTGAATAGGAAATATAAAAATGTGGACAAAATATGAAGATTATGGGTTGGAGATGGTTAAAAAATAGAGATTATAGATCTCTAAGTAAAAGGTGTAAATTCATAAAACTTTGGATAAATTTTATACACCACCTTATATATACAACCTCTCCGATGGATATTTGAGTAAATACAAAAAGACTTTGTACAAAATTTGTACATCACATTTGTACAGATATCATCTCTCAGTGTATTGTGTCATGGAATTTCTACAGCCTACACAATGGATGTCAACTGTGTTATCTTGGAACTAACTTGTGATTTGCCATGGTCCTGTCTGCCATAAAATTTGCTTTAGTGACCCAGCTTAGTTCATGATTTCATCGTCAGTTTTCTTCAAAAAAAATCTCTTTCATCTTTCGAGGAGCATGTATAATACTCAGTGACGTGGTTTTTGTAATTAGTAGTCAAACTTTAAATTCAGAGTTTAATCTATTTTTATATAAAATTTAATATAATACTAATATAATCAAGATGTTTGGCAATTATATTAATTATTTATTTGATTATAACCTATTACATTATTTTATTAAATTTTTTTGTACTGGGCAAAAAGACTTTTAATTTTTAAATAAAAAAATAAAATTAATAAAATGATATCTTCTAACAAGTTATAATCAAAATAAGTCATAAAAAACTTACCCTAACACTACGAGTGCTACCCACCCACACACACAAAAGCTGATCATTCCCAGTGCCATGTCAATCTCTATCTGCTGCTTCTGTCCATTCTCTTCCCACCCATATAGAGCTCGAGAAAGAACCCCACTATGCAAACCATTGAATCCCGTTACGATTTCCATTCGGCATAGGATTTCAAATCCAAGATTCCGAGTTAATTGTTCTTTAAATAGCAATCCTGAGCAATTCGCTTCAACTCCAGCAAAACCCAGATGGGAAAGTTGGTTAGCCACTGCAGCTAGCCTGTATCCTCTTTATGTGACTCTTGGAGGGACTGTTGCCTGCTTAAGACCTTTTGCTTTCTCTTGGTTCGTGAACGCTGGCCCGACTTCTTACAGTTTGACTCTTGGATTCATTATGCTGGCTATGGGGATCACCTTGGAGCTCAAAGACTTGATCAACTTGTTCATGCGAAGGCCTCTTTCTGTGAGTTAACAAATGGCCTAAAAATGGCCGTTTGGTCAATGTTTATTGTATCAATGTGGCATGCCAATAAATTTTACCATCAATAGGCTAACTGGAATATCTTTATGTTGCTTATGCTAGGAGATATGTATACTGCACTGCTACCTTGATTTGGCATATAAAAAATTTACTGGTTTTTTGGATCCATGTGGATTTCAATTTGAAAAGGTTTTCTGTGGATTGCCTAAATGTTTCCCAACTAGATAGTCGTTGAGACTTTAGAGTTATGTAACTGCAATAGTACTTCTACGGTTCTACCGGCGCTTTTGAATTTGGGATTTGGTTATATTCCAAAACTTGCAACCTTATAATACGTTGTGATATAGCCTTTTAAACGGTTTATTTATTAGGATCACTTTGTCTGTTTACAACTTATAGCATATACTTCAATGGCAGTAATGCTTGTGTCACATTTTCACTCGTTGATTTTCAGTTTTTGTGCTTATGGAAACTCATCCACCACTATAAGCTTATATTTTTTCCCCTTAGGTTTATGTTTGTACGATTTATAGTCATTGGCTGTCACAGGATAGCTTCATAAAGGAAAAGAATTATGGGATCAGAGGTTCTGTTATTGAGAGTTATGGGATGCTTTTATTGTAGTCTTTGATAGTCAGTTGGATACAAACTCATGGAATGATGCTTTATATTTGGGTAAAGGTCTTTTTGTAATCTTTGACTGAAATTATTAGGAAACTTCCAGTCAGTTGGTCCATGGATACAGAATTCCAGAAGTTACACAATCTTTGAATTCTCTTCTTGCAGATACTATTTGGGTGTGTTGCTCAGTATACAATTATGCCAACTTTTGGAACATTAATTAGCAAAATTTTGGGGCTCTCACCATCTCTTTCAGTAGGTTTGATATTGCTTGCTTGTTGTCCAGGAGGTACCGCATCCAATGTGGTAAGAGCTACATTTTCTTTCCTTCTTACGCTTAGTTTAATATTTAAGTGTGTTCTGTCGTTTTCCTTTGACTTCTTTTAAACTTTCCATGATCAAATGGGATTTAGATGATCGGGTTCAGGTAGATTATCTGCTATTGTAAATTCTTGTTTATAATATAAGATAAAAGCTTGAATTCGTACATCTGTCATTTGAACTGTTAAATGTTAAGTTTCAATTTACAGAGAATTCCAGTTCATTTTCTTTTCTGTAAATAGTACTACAGGTAACCTTAATTGCTCAAGGAGATGTACCATTATCAATAGTAATGACATTATGTACTACACTTGGAGCTGTGATTCTTACTCCCTTGTTGACAAAGATTCTAGCAGGAGCTTATGTTCCTGTGGATGCTGTTCAACTTTCTATTAGTACCATGCAGGTAACTGTTTGGGATCTTATATGTGGCATCAGCACTATAATCGCTTTCTCCTTTTATTCTCAAGCTGCCATTTTTCAAGATCTTGATTTTCTGTTTAGGTGGTTGTCGCTCCAATTCTACTAGGAACTTACATGCAGAGAACATTTCCTGAAGCTGTGAAAATGGTGACACCTTTTGCACCGTTGGCAGCCGTGTTAGCTTCATCACTACTTGCTAGCAGGTCCTAGTTATTGCATTTCAATGTGTCCGGCCAAGCTTAAAATTAAGTAGAAGTACCTCTAAGTTCTAAGTAAAATATTTTCCTTGAAACATGTTCGACAAAATAAAATTTTCTCAGCTTTAAGCTGACAAGTTATTTATTTTGAACGCAACTCTTACCTTAGTTTCAAAATAAGTAACCTACTTGTTTCCAGTTTTTATGAGAACGAAACTATTTTTCAGTAAACTTCTTAAGCTCACTGAAACATGCTCTTTACTTTTTTTTTTTTTTCTTTTGTGAACTCATTTAAATGAGTTTTAATGAGAAATAAGAGAGAGATTGAGTGGGATTGAATGGTGGAGATTTGTGTATTACATGCGGGTCCCATAAACCAATTTTTATTTATAAATAGAATGAGTTTGCAAACAAGGGCTTAGATTTGACTCACTGCAAGTCTCTCTTTCATGCATGGCTTCTTTTTGCCTATCTTCTGCACCTTTTCTTTTTGTTTGTTTTTCAGCGTATTCTCAGAAAATGTGGTACGACTGATGTCTTCAGTCCCCAGTGCACCATTAGCATGTGATCCATCTCCACTCCATTGTGCTCAAGCAGTGCTCTCTGGTGGCTTGGGGGTTATAGTACTTTCAGTAATGTTGCTGCACTTTGCAGGTTTCTTCGTGGGGTAAGATTTTCTTTTTATTATTTGTTAGTGATGTGGATATAGTTTAGCGTTCTCCAAAAACTGGTTGATTATAAAGAAAAATATCGTATGGGATGTGAAAGTAGGCTCAAATGGAGAGTGCTTTGGTGCATTATGCATTATGCCAGAAATTAGAATTTTTTGCCTTTCCTTTTATCGGGAAAATACTTGTGAACTGCTTTGGCTTCATTTTGCTCGAGCATTTCTGCATTTCCATGAAGTATCTATCACACTACTTCCACCTGAAGATGTAGAAATACCCCTTTATAAAGGCTCATGGACGAACCATTCCACATTTTAATAATTGGGTTAAACCTGTATTTTAAATCAAGAATTGAAGCTGATAAATCTGAATTCAGTTAAGTTTGTGCATAATTTTTCTTTGTAATCTTACTGCAGAGACTTATGTAGTTATGTTCATAGTTCCCAAACTTGAAAGCATCTTTCTTAATCCATTTTTAGCATTACATGGGGAGTGTAGATCAAGGAGAATTGAACTCTAGACTTAAGGTTTGCTACCACATGGGTCTTGGCATCCCAAACTTTTAAGCTGATCTAGTTTGCATCACATATATGATAAATGGAGGTCCATTTGCAGGTATCTCTCTGCAGCTTTGGGCGGATTCAAGGAACCACAACGACGTGCAATATCCATCGAAGTAAGATCTGTGTGAAGGGTTACTACTCTCCTAATTTATTTACATTTTACTAATTTCCCTCTTCATCTTAGTTTGAACTCAAATTGGATTTTGAAGGCCTAATAAGTATTTGAGGTTTATTACTGATAATCCATATCAATATATTCTAAGATTCTAACTGAAAATTTCCATACATATTGGGTTTTGCAGGTTGGCATGCAGAATTCCTCCCTGGGAGTAGTTTTGGCAACCTCCCATTTCACATCAGGCATGGTTGCATTACCTGCAGCAATGTCAGCAGTAATTATGAATATAATGGGCAGCAGTTTGGGTTTCTTCTGGAGATACATCGATCCATCTGATTCAAATGACAACCTTAAATTTGCTCAGGAGTGATTTGCTGCATAATGGATTTTTCTTTTCCTTTGTTCAAATCTGAATTCTCTTTCTCATTGGAATCTACAGTTAAAAAACAGTTGAGTGTTAATGAATTCGTGCATTATCTGACCCTGCATTTTTTCCGCTGACTGGCCCGGCCCGCGGCTGCTCAACTCATTATTTAGTCGAACGCATAAGATCACAAATGTTATGAGGTGACTGCCAATATTGTATTCTCTCATACTTACCTTTTACATAGAGGATAATTGATAAGATCTAATTTTCTACACATTCTATTCAAATCGAAGGTCATTATATGCTCATATGTATGTATGTAAAAAATTAATTAAAAATTGTATGTACAAATAAATTTATTGCCTAAAAATGAGATTTTACGTGGGATAAGAAAAATAATTAGTGGAGTTGATTATGAAGATTTGTTTAGTATAGACATGTTGCATGAGGTATGTAAATGTAATTTTATTTGACCAAATCCCAATGAGGCTTAACCCATGCGGATAGGGCTAAGCTGAGGTACTAGAAGTCTGAGGTCCCCTATATGGGACATTTTCTATATTTTATTATAGTATGTATTCTCACGATATGTATGTGGTGTTGATTTTCTTGGCGTAGGGTTATGATAATATCTATGCATATGTGGGTGTTGATTTTCTTGGTGCAGTGTTTTAGTAGGATAATATCTATTATCTATGCACGTTTGTGCTATGATATAAATTTGTAATTGTATTTTACAAAAAAATATTTGTTTGACCAAATTCAAATGTGAAAAAGTAAGAGAAAATAGGTGAATATAATAACAATGTGTTTGACAACTGAGATATATTATAATCTAGATCATAATCTATTACACAGCATTATTTCATTGGTTTCACTTTTTTCAAAAAGTCAAAAAGTAAAAGGGGAAGACACCCCTCCTTTTGGCTGCCATTTCGGGCAGCCAAAGGGCGAGTCTACCCCCCTGTTATAGGAAATGGCAGCATTTTGCTACCATTTCCGACAGTCTTTTGTGGGGGGAGGGGGGTCTCCTACCTCTTTTTTTTCCCCCTTTTTTAAGCATCAAAATATTGGTTTTTTTATATTTTACCAAACTACTCTCGACTTTAACGGTAGAAATAAACAATTTTCGTTACAAAGACACTAAGTGTAATACTTTTAAAAGGTTGAGGATGTGAAAATCGAAAATTAAAGGTTAGAAATGTAATCGATAAAAAAGTTGAAAGTTTATGAACGTTAGGTGTAATTAACTCAAAATTAAATAAAAACTGTGTACAAATAGATTTATTTATTAAAAATAACTGCATGCCTCCTATTGTTACGTGTTCTCTTTTTCTTAACGTATTAACATATTGACACGGTAATAATATGATAACACAATGATCTCCAAGGAGAAATGGTCACCCAATCATGGTCGACATTGTAAAAAATCTACGATGACCTAAGGTGAATTGCTTCCTATTTGGTTTGAATTATTGAAAATTAGTATAAGACGTCTCCAATGGTCATGTGAATTGATCGAAGTAATAGAACACTTGTCAAAAAAATAAGTAGTCGATACCTGATACAGTAGTGGAAAAGAGAGAAAATAAAAAAAAAAAGAGAGTAGATGCATATAGAAATTGTTTACAACACCATATACATCTAGATATTGTGTAGACAAAAGATAATGTCTACTTTTTTTTTTTTTAATTACCACATCAGTTTTTTGCCAGATGTTCATGAGGAGTGATGTACCCCACATGGGTATTATATATCTGGCGGTAAATCAAAGCTATGAGATATTTAGTTAAAAATGATTTCTCAACACACGTTTAACGGGATTCATGCCTTAATTCTTTCAAGACAAGGGACAACCTGGTTTGTGGGGGGGGGGGTTTAACATTTGGGTTCTCAATAATTTCCTATAATAAGTATAATAATATGAGTAATGATATGTGTACTGCGAGATATTGCCCTAGAAAAAACCTGAGGCAATATCTCGCGAGAAATTGGGCAACCCAACCCCCAAAAAAAAAAAATAAATAAAAAAAGGCTCAGATCTTGCTCCCCCTCCGATTTCATACAAATCCCCACAACCTAGAGTCAAAACCCCTCGTTCCCCCTCCATTGAAAAATTCCCGGCGAGGTTGCCGGCTATTGACCGCTGACGGGGGACGTTGCTTTTGGAATATGGTACGAGAAACCCACATCCAGCCACAAAGTATGCTAGCAACCCATATTCTCCCAAACAACAGACCAAATCCAGAAAACGTTGGCTGAACTCTGGTGGCCGGCGACCACGGAGTCAAGTAAGTATCTTGCATCTTTCTGTAAGACAATGCCGCTTCCTTCACTCACTCTTCATCATCTCACAATTGGCTAAACTTTTCGTGTTATGGGCTTATCGAAGGATTCATCTTTTTTCTTTGTCTATGCTTCTTAATCAGGATGATGACTCTTTGCTACGATGCTTCTGTGAAAATCCAGGAATCCAATTAATTTGTGATTGGGGAATCAAGAATGAGTTAGTGGGATGGAGGGTGGATGTAAAAGAATGAGCTGAAATTCTTTTACTAATTCAAGAAAGCCGTGGTGACATACTTATAATTTTTTGGATGAAATTCCTCTTGTTATCAATATCTATGTCTAGTGATAATAATGTAATAATCATGATTAATAAAGTTGCTATATGTGGCTGCCAAATAGATGTATCTATATTTGTTTGTTCGTCAAGTGTGTAAAAATTTGGATAAATGCCAACTCTGCTTCACAGTTTCTTGATAGGATATTCCGGAGGTAGTTGTCGTAGAAAAGAAAACAAATTGTGTAAAAGATCGAACAATGTTTTCGTAATAAGGTAGTTGGTTGTATTGTATGCAATTTTATTGTGGTGTGACTGAAACTTGCAGTGCAACTAGTTCTATAATTGTATACAATTTTGTGCATCTGTCAAAACTATAGCAAAGAAATTTGTATAGAAAGCATGATGCCATCAACCACAATCTGTTCCCATTTCACAAGCACGGTGCGTTCATTTTATATATCATTCTCATTTGAAGTCTGAGTTCTACCGGTACTTTTTAAAAACAAGCTAATGTTGTGTATGTTGCCAATACTAGGGCAGCCTTATCTGTAATTTA
>CAVNYN010279010.1:0-13182 GCA_963692815.1 Nyctanthes arbor-tristis | reverse complement strand
CATTCGCCTTGGTGCAGTCAGCCGTGAGCTGCCAGACCCGATCAACTATATGAATCTCCAAAACAACTATGCAAGCTATCAAAGCTGCAGCCGAATGTACAAGGTCTAGTGTTGAGAGATAATTCGCATAACCCTCCCTAGATTCAACCAACCCCCGGCCGTATTCAGCATGGTGTCAGCTACCTAGCTAGGAAGCCTTTTGAGGCCGCTGTCTTGGGTTTTCTCATCATACCAAAGCCAAGCAGGGCCTTAGGGACCCTGACTTTGGACTTTTCCAACTAGGCGCGGTGAGCTGGATGGGCTGCTATAAGCATGAGGTCAACAACCTCATCAAGAAGCCCCTTTTCCTTAGAGCCGCAACCTACGTTAGCCGCCGCAAGACTCAAGGGAGTCTGAGTTGGAGAGTTTTGAGATCGGAAGAGCTGTGAGTGGTAGGTCGCTTGGCGTCAAGCTCCCTAATGAAGATCACAGAGCTGGAGAGCTTCCTCTTCCCTAGGGATTTAGCCTCTTTCAATTTTCGTCACCTCCTTTTATCGGGTGTCCTGTACCATCTGAGCTGTCGTCCTCATTCTCTTCTTCTCGGCCTCTCTGACTACTCATTTTTAGGGCTTAGGCAAATGTTTCTTCCCTACACAATATAAAACAATGTCAGCTCAGGGAAGCAAAGTATCCAAGTAGAGGATGAACGAGCTGAGACTTATAGTTATTTGGATTTCTGGAAATATCCTCTCCGTCTCTAACTGAAAGACCGTACTTGATTAGCTTCTCCTCTTCAATGCGGTCGCTCACTTGTTAGAAGTCTTTGTTCAGTTCAGATATAGCCTTCACTTACTTGGCAAAGGAAGAGGTTAAGAGTACACCTCATTCAGTCCCTACAAACAAAGGAAAGAGATTAAAATTAGATCAAATAGGTCGAAAATAAAAGCGACCTGAAGTGATATTTACTGTGGTCCCCATAGGAGGTCCTAACCCTGATCTCGGCATGCCCTGGGGCTTCTGGGGTTATCCATTCTCCTCTGGCCTAGAACTACTTGTCCTTCCAGCCCGAAACTGAGTCTGGGATTCATTTTATCAGGTTGCCCCAGAGGTGAACTCCTCCAACTTTAGGTCAGGCAGAAACATAAAACCAGCCCTTACCCCCAGTGTTGGTTTTAAGTTGGTAATAGGTCGCAAAGTCCACAGGCGTGGAAATTCATAACCTTTCTCTCTCTACAAGACCAAGAAGCTGATCGATGTTATCTACCCCCTCATAAGGCACGCTCAACCCTATCAGGAATTCTAAATTTCTGCCTAATCTCTGTTTAATTTTAGAGGGGAAATGTTTGGTTAACCATGGCATATCAGGTCCAACCATCGCAGGAGGCCTCCCGATAGGACCTGCCAAAATAGACCTAGAAGTATAGCCAATCCTGGCTACTGTGACTTCACCCAAAGGGACAGCTGGCTACTGAGATATCATAATCCGAAAGAAATTTCACACCCAATCAATACCAACAACTTACTCACCAGTCTCTTGAAATTTTCTGAGGGAAAATTGAAATTGGCTCACTAATTTCAAAAGAAAAGAAAGGAAAGTTATTACCTTTTCGCAGAAAAGCAGGAGTCGTAGTTCGAAAAGAACTTCTAGATAGTCTATCAAGGTCAAGCTGGGCTTTAAAGATTAATCGAACTAGAAAAATTTTCAAGAAAAGTGAAGGTGAAACAAAAATCCGGTGAACGAAAAGTGGGAGAGAGTGAGGAATGAGGATTGATATGAGGGAGGATAGGGCCGCTTTCGGGAAGGTGAACAAACGTTAATCATTAGTGATGATTGATGTTCACTCTTCCCGAAGCCTACACACCAACTGGAGTAGGACACGTGGCACACACAGCATACACGGCAGAAGATAACCCTTCAATTTCAAAAATATCTAAGTACGAATAAGTAGCGTACATGACAAGCTCGTAAGCTACCAGATTTCAAGAGTGCTCCTCCTCGGAGCTCGGAACAACACCTTTAAGGGGCTATTTGTTTATACCCAAGTATGAGGTCGCGGTCAACGACCTCCAGGTTAAAGAGTTAGCCCACCATGACGCGAGCTGGTATATAATCAGCGTGGGTCCACGACCAATCATCTCATAATCTCAACAAACTCAATATCTCCAGGTCTTGCCTCACAACCTCAGATACCCAGGTCATCAGGTCAGCTCATGTATCAAAAGAACGACCTGCCATATTTATATATATGCCCTAGCAAGTCAGCTCGTGAGGTCGCAGGTCTGAGGTGACCAAAGTCGTCACACTACTTGACAGACATACTAAGTTGTAATGCAACTTGTAAGCCAACTTGTACCCCTTATCACTTAAGGCTGATGTGGCAGCTGCATTTATTATAATGTTGGTATTTGTCTTTCACATTCAACAACTAGCTTGTAATTAGTCAAAAAGCCTGACATTGACTCCAGTTAAATGTACTTCCAAGGTTCATAATTGACTGAGCACTTAAAGTTTGTAATCATTACATACCGTTTATTATACTATAAATAGAGAAAGATCCAACGGAATAAGGGATCCTCCTCATTTTGCAACAATTTTTGTCTTCTACATATTTATTTCTCTCATTCACTCTCTCATAATTTCACCAACCTCACCACAAATTGTACATTTATTGTTCAAATCAATTCAAATACGAGTTTCCCGCGAAAACAAATTCGTTTATTGAGTCAATGTAAAATTTGGCATCAACACGCGTATTTTTCCTTTGTTCTACTTTTTGTTAAAAAAATCAAATTATAATCAAATTTAACTTGTGCTAAAAATGAAGTATTATCACAGTATAAACATGTTGCAGTATAATTTCACAAATTATATATTCGTGTAGAAAGTATAATTAGATTTTATTATCTTTGTCCATTTTAATTTATGTTAAAGAAAGATAAGGTTAAAAAGTTTATTTTTAATGACATAGTTTGAATATTTTTAATTTTTCTTATTTTATAAATCATTGAGTAAGATGTTATATAAATTTTTTATTTCAAATTCAAATTCAACTTGCACAAAAATAAAATAAGATAAAAGAAAAATGTTGCTAAACGTTTAAATTTAGAGATAACATGATACTGCTAATTTTTTAAATGCTTTTAAAATTGGTTACATGAACTGTTCCCCAAAAAAAAAGATACTTGAACAAAAGGCATGAATTTTGTATTTTTTTCCTATTAGTTCGTATTTATATTATTTTCTTGTACACCAAAATTTATTTAACTCATAGATTTTAATAAAAAAACTCTATCGTACGAATATTTGAAATAATATGAAATTCTATTCATTAAATTTCCATTGAGGACACCCTTTTAAATCTAACAAATTCCATTAAAAATCTACAGAAATCTGATGGACTCTGTGGAATTCTATTAAAATTCATGAATTCTATAAGAATGCATAGAAGTCAAAAATTCCATCAATTTCATACTAAGTACACCCCCGAAGCATCGTATATATATAAACTTTTAAAAGAAAAATCAATAGAAAAAATTTGGGCCAACAAGGGGTGAGCCTAGACCCAGGTGGCTTGCCTCTTAGCTCCGCGAGTGCAAACATGTCCTAGCAATTTATTTAGCCATTACAAAGAGTGATATACATACAATTAATTGTACAAAATGTATATACTTGGCAAGAATTTATGAATCCCCGCACAAATATTAAGGTGCAAGATTTTAACAATACAAAATATATATTTTTCATCTTGGTTGAAGCTATAGATATTGGTTGAATTAATTAATAACTGAATACATGTAGATAGCTCTTCCCATTGGCACGAGTCTTCCATCTGAACTATCTTGGATCTGATCACAGACCTATTTTCTTTCAATCCGATTGTACTCTTCAGCAACGTCACATAATCTCTAAGCAAAGATCATTCCGCTTTGAACCTTTTTGGACTTGTGAGGAAGGATATGTATCTATCTTCAGCACAATTTGGGAAACTAACTTTACCTCCAGCAATCCGATCAATACCATTACAGATCTCAACTCTCTTCTTGCAAAATGTGGTGAAGACTTGAAAGATGGAGCTCAGCCACTTTAGGTAATTGGCACAGAAAGATCGAAGCTCTACGAAAGGAAATTAATTCTCTGTACAACCAACAGAACTTCGAGAGGAGCCTTAATTATATTTGATCACTTGAATCTCGGTCATCTACCCTCATTGATCGCGAGGAATACTATTGGAACCAGAGATCGCGAGCAGAATGGCTTCAGTTTGGAGACAGGAACACAAAATACTTTCACTCTAAGGCCACTAATAGAAAACGAGAAAACAGTATCCATATGATTCGAGATGCCGACAGTATCTGGCAAACTGATCCTGATGTCATTATACATGTACTCCAGTGCAACCCCAAGTGGCGAATGCTTAGAATTGGGAGTTCAAGGCAGCACCAAATATCTCAGTGAGCATGACAAAAATTGGTTAGAAATGGAATTCACCAAGAAAGAGGTTAATGGCGCAATCAAAGCGATTGGCTCTCACAAAGCTCACGGTCCAGAGAGAGTTCATGCATTATTCTACCAAATGCATTGGGAATTAATTGGAGATATGGTGGCCAGAATTTGCTTAAGTTGCTTAAATAATGGTGCCTCTATCCAGTCCCTCAACGCCACAAATCTTGTCCATATTCCAAAAAAAAAAAACAATCAAATTTGTGACTAACTTTAGGCCTATCAGCTTATGCAACATGATCTGTAAAATCATTTCTAAAACCATTGCTAATCGATTAAAGAAGGTCCTGCCAAATCTTTTATTTGATACTCAAGGTGCTTTTATTTCAGGTAGACATATTACTGACATTGCCCTCACTGCTTTTGAATGCATGCATTCCTTATCCCGACGCAACAATGGCCAGAATGGCTTTTTCTCACTCAAGCTCGATATGAGCAAGAGATCGGAAGAGCACACGTCTGAGTGGGATTTCATCTTGAAAATTATGGAACATATGGGATTCAGCTTAAAATGGCGCAATCTTATTCATAAGTATATCTGTACAGCCTCTTTTACCATTCTGGTCCACAAAAGCGTATCTGGACACATTTTTCTAACTCGAGGGGTTAGACAGGGGTGTCTTCTATCCCCATACCTTTTCTTATTTTGCACTCAAGATTTCTCTAGTCTACTCATTGTAGCTGAATCTAACAAGTCCCTTATCGCTTTTTGTTGTGCGCGAAATGCGCTTAGAATTAATCATCTATTTTTTGCTAATGACTCTCTCATTTTTTTACATGCTAGGAGAAACGATGTGATGGCATTTCTTGATGTCCTCCACACCTATAAGGAAGACTGAAGACAACAAGTTTATCTTGATAATACCATAGATGAAATCAAACAAATCTTGGTGTTCATTCAGAGGATGCTAGGGGCTTATATCTTAGATTTCCCATCCTCATCGGCAGGCAAAAAAAGAGGCCTTTGCCATGTTGCAATCTAACATCTGGAAACGCATTAAAGGATAGAAAATGGGACTTTTTTCAGCTGGAGGTAGAGAGATTCTTATGAAATCCGTACTCCAGGCAATTCCCACCAGTATTATGAGTCTCTTTCGCATTCCAATATCTATCATTACTTCCATCCAGCAAAGCATTGCCCATTTTTGGTAGGGAGGCGACTACAACAAAAGGAATGTACACTGGCTTAAATGGATTAATCTTTGCAAACCCAAAGCATTAGGAGGATTGGGATTTTGAGAACTCGAAGCATTCAACCAAGCCATGTTTGCTAAACAAGCATGGAAGCTTTTGCGATTCTAATTCACTTATGGCCAAAATCCTTAAAAATAAGTACTTTCCGCGTTGTAGCTTTATTGAGGCCACCTGCAAAAATAGATATTCCTATGCTTGGCAAAGTATCATATGGGGGAAAGAACTTATTTAAAAGGGCACCCGATTTAGAATTGGCAATGGGGAATCAGTTCAACATTTCCTCCACCCATGGATTCCTACTTCCCCATCATTCCGGCCAATTACCCCCCTCAACCACAACATTCAAAAGATGGCGGATCTTATTTTGCCATCTGACTCTTGGAACCTACAACGTATCGACCAGGTTTTTTGGCCAGTTGACCATGCTTCCATTATCTCAATCCCCATTGGAAACAATCAAAAGCCCGATAAAATCATTTGATACCATAAGAAACACGGTCGATAGACTGTTAAAAGTGGCTATAGATGTCTTATGGGTTTGCAAAACCACTTCACTCCTGAGCATTCATCTCCTTCAAAATGGTGGAACAAATTTTGGCAGGTTCAAATTCCCCTTTAAAATTAAGCTTCTTTGGTAGCGCCTTTACTATGAAGTTGTACCAGCAAAGGCAAACCTCTCTCATCGCTCAATCATTCCAGAATGTGCTTGTGAGGTATATGGGACTGAAGAAACTGCTATTCATGTTGTCTTCTTTTGTTTTCATTATTACTAGTTATATGCCTGTGCGTTGCGCGGAATTGAATAATTAGCTAAAAAATACGTGATAATTTAAAGAACTAAATAATTACAATTTTATTGTATACTGTTCACTCATATACATATATTACTAATAATTACAATTTTATTACATACAATTCTTTTAACTTGGCACAAAATTAATTAAATAAATTGTCATTTAACCTAATAAAAATGAGAATTAATGAGGAATTTTTAATATAAATTTAATTTCACGTTAAATATGAAAACTAAGAAACCATGGAAAAGAGAGCATACAAAATTTATGTAATTCCAAAATTATCACACTCATATCTTTGTTTAATAAGTATAGTGGAAGAACTCTAAGAAATATTTAGAATGTGGATGATATTCATTTATCAAAATGAATTATTTACCATATTTATTCTTTACCATATATTATTGGAAAAATTATTTTTCGCATCTCCTCATATAGTGCCATACATTCTCTAGAGAAATCTCTATTCACTAAATCCATTCTTTAAAAAAAAAAAAAAAAAACTAAAAGTACAAACCATCCTATTACAAAAGACTCAATGGAAGTAATATTACAACAAATTATAAATTCTATATGATTTACCGCTAACATTAATTTTTAACCACTTTCCGCTCTAAAAATAATTAAAAGAATTTTTTTGTTCTAAATCATCATCATCTTCAAATATTATTATTATATCCCGTCAACTTAAATTTTTATCAAAAAAATTAAGTAATGTAGCAAAAATATAGTTATAGGTTTTTATGACATGTGGTTTATCATATTGAATTGAATTAAAGTAAAAGTTTTGACATTGATTTAATTTTAACCACTTTCCACTCTAAAAAAATTAAAATAATTTTTTATTTTTGTTTTAAAGCATCATCAAGTATTATCATTATTATATCATCTCAACTTAAATTTTTCCCAATATATAGGTTCCCACAACAAAATAATAAATTAAGTAATGTAATAAACATATAGCCATAAGTTTTATTTTATGACACGTGGTTTATCATATGGAATTAATTAAAGCAAACGTTTTAAAATTGATTTAATTTTACTTATTTATTTATTTATTATTATTATTATCATCATCATCACCACGAATAGGCACTTAATCGAAATCATAAGGAAGTTTCAATAACCCAATACTTGAAATTTGTCTGTCAAATGTCAAAATTTTGAATATATATAAAATCTTTGAAGATAGCCTAAAAATTAATAGAATAGATATACCAAATATTAACTGATAACAAATAGCATAGGATTGGAGATTAATTTGGAGTTTAATTAGGAATGTGCATAGACATATACATATATATATATATGAAAAAAAATAAGACTGGAGATTAACTTGCAATCTCCAAACTTATATATATCTATATAATATTTATTAATATGATAATGTGTATACGATTGAAAGCATATAAAATAAAAGTATATATAAGAGGGAGAGTAGATATATAGATTTATATTTATTTATTTATTTATTTATTTATATTTTTTAGAAATATCTCAACACGAAAATCCAAGAGATATAACTTTTATTTTATATATATATTATAATTACATATATTATATATGTGTGTATAAAATAAAAACATATATATAAGATATTAGAGATTTAATTTGAAACTTAATTAGTTGGAAATGTGTGTGTATATATATTATTAAAATAACATAAATAAATAAAAAAAGACCCATATATAAGTAAGATAGTGGTTTTAGCGGGAAAATTTGCATATATAGTTACTATTCTACTTTAATATATATATAATAATATAATATAATAAGATTGTGATTTGTGTGTGGAAAAGTGCTGGCCTTTGGTATCTTATTAAGAAATTCCACACATGGAGCAACTCTAAAGATTTTATTCATGCTATCTCTCTTGATTGCGATGAACGGGTTATCTCTTCTGTTATGACCTTGGCCTATTTGATTTGGAATGAAAGAAATAGAGTCAAACATTGACAAACAAGGCGCCCACCTCTTGCCTTGCTTCAACTTGCAAATAACTATCTAATCCATCCCCCTGGAACTTTTAAATTGAATGTGGATCCCGCTATTAAAGAAGGGTTAAACCTATGTTGTCAGTGCTGTGGTTCAAAATGAGAAAGGAGTAATTTTTTGGGCTGAAGCGCTGAAAATAGGAGGAGGACATATCGAGGTAACGGTAGCAGAGGCTGTGGCATTTAAGATGGGATTAAAGGCTACAAGAGATCGAGGCTTCAAAATTGGCATCGTCGAAACCGATTGCCTTCAACTAGTTTCTAGCCTCGTTGCAGACCCTGAATTTCACCATCATGCCGTTCTTCTTCGCGATAGCTGTTCGCTTTTGGCCGATAATAGATGTGGTTCGTGCAAATGCGTTCCCCGTGAAAGGAACATAGTTGCCAACTCCGTTACAAGTTTTGCTTTTTCCAATTCATATTCTCTTTCTTGTGATTGTATGCCAATTTGGCTTAGAGACTCTGTTGTTTCAGCAATGAAATGATCAATCATTTCCCTTTCAAAAAAAAAATAATAATAATAAAGTTAATTTTTTATTAAATTTATGACAAAATGAACTGCATTCATATTGAAGTATCTAGGAGTTTTAATTGTTGAAACAAGTATAGTGATCATATGTTTATATTTTTGGTGGAAGATTTCGGGTTCGACGTACACATAGCCCCCCCCCCCCCTTCATATATTGAAGAAAAAATGAAAAAGGTATTTAGGAGTTTTGATCAAATAAATGCGGTGTTTATTTGTTAAACTGAGCCATAGCTCACAGTGACGCTGGGGAGCGCCATGCTCATTTGACCAAATTCCTCATATTCTGTTATTATTGTTATTATTACTATTTATTTATTTTTAAGAATCGTATATATTTTCAGGTTCGATTCTCATGTATTCTCATGTACACAACCCCTATATTTATACACATTTTGTATTGCTAAAATGCATATTATAATTCTATTTAAAAAAAAAAAAAGGGAAAATTCTACTGGTTATCCTGTTTAAATCCTCTTTTAGACCGAAGTCGAGCTTTTACTAACCGGGGTTGACGCACATTGTTGTAACCTTGTCAACTGAGTGTTAATCACGGTTAAGGTTTCGTTAGCTTTGGACTTGAGTTTTCTCATTCTCTTTCTCGCTGTCATCGCTCTCTCATCGTCGACTCAGATCTCTCACTCTCCGATCCTCTTAACGATTCGACCCGAATTCTCTGTCTCCTCGTTTTCAGTAAGCTAAATTTTCCCACTAGCTTTTGTTTTCGTTGATAGATGTGAAAGTTCTCAGAATTCCATCGAAAAGGTTTTAGGGTTTTCCCGTTATGCATTACAATTTCAAGACACGGATGTGTTTGTGTTACTTATGTGTAGTGATATTTCTGATTATGTGTTCAATAGTTGTTTGTGGGAAATTAGAATCAGAGATTTGATTCTGAATTGAATTTTGATGCAGACTTTTTAGTTCGGGTTTTGGATTGGATTGGGTCTGAAATTGCAGTATGGTGAGGTTTTGCAGCTAGCTTATATTATGATTCTTGCGTCTTCTCCCTGTATTTTTCCGTACTGCTGGAATTTGAATTTCTGTTTTCAGAATTTTATCATCGGAGCTTTTAAGCCTGCGTGCCACATTTCAATTTCATTTACTGATGGAAAATCTCGGAAGCAGGTATTAGATTAATGTCATGGGTTTGCAATTTCTGATTTTCTCCTATTGTGGGCACTGATTGTGTCCTGAGGGGCTGGCTTCAAGAAAATTCAAGCTATTAGGGTGCATTGCCCTAGCTGAAGTCTCCACTCAATTGGAAATAACTTGCAAAACTTCGATCATGTTCAGAGGCATTTGGTGTTTGTTGTTGTGGTGGGGGTGGACTCGGGTGGAATTATCAGTGTTTCAAACCTTTACTTTTTGCCATGTCTGTTTGGCAATCTCTTTCTCCCTCCATCCCACTAAGATAGACTTGTTTTCTATTTTCGTATGCCCCAAATTATAGTCCAGTTTCCCTATTCAATGTATAATTTATTTCTCAATTCACTAAAATGCCCCTATTTAAGAATGTTGGAATATTAAACATTAAAATAGACATTCCATCTTCCAATAATAGTTAAATATTTTCACACTATTGTGTTATTTTGAAAATTTGTGGTTGCCTAACTTAGTGGGATGGAGGGAGTATTATTCTGTTTGTCTATTTTTCAATTTCTGGCATGTGATCTCAATAGTCTTCCTCTTGGTTTTGTTAATATTTCAATAGGTTCCGCTGAAGAAGGAGAATGGTCAAACAATAACGGTCCCACTTTTTGAAAGTCAAGAAAACATTATTGGCAAGGTATTATCTCTACGATAAGCCTTTTTTTTTATTGTGCATATCATTCAGAAAGTTATAAATTTATCATGCGCATGCATTCCCCTGTCATTTCTCCAGATTTCTGTTGAACCAGTTTCAGGAAAGAAAGTTGAACACAATGGAATCAAAGTTGAGCTTCTTGGTCAGATTGGTATGTCTCTCTTTGGCATATTTGACATTATACTGATACATTGTGTTAGGAGTAGAGTTTTGAGTTATGCAGGCATGCCTCCTTTCAGTTTTTTATGTATATTTGCTGAAAGTTAAAATGGGGAAAATTTAGTCTGATCTCTCTGAATAAGGATCAATGGATGTAGAAAACAGTTGACAAACAATAGATAACTTCTATTAAGCATTTTCACTCATAATAAAAGTAGAAGTATTCTTTGAATACGTTGGTATGGTTTAATTTGATACTATCAACTTTTATGTGCTCTAGCTTTGATCGAACAAGTTTTGCAGTTCAAAGGAATCTTATGTTTCTGATAAATTGAATGTGTGGTTAATATAAATGAGTGCATGTCTGCATGATTACATCCTTCCAGATGCCTAATTTATATAATTTATATAATATTTTTAATACTGATTATTTGACCTCTAGGAATGCTGATTATTTGTAAAAATTGAGCTGCAGAGCTTAACACTGTTCTGCAACTTTTGGCAGGTTTTGTAGATATATCGTAGATGTGTCTCCTCCTCCTCTCCTCCTCCTTTTCTTTTCTTTTCTCGGGTGTAATACCTTTGTGATTTGGTTAGGCACCATATAATATTAGACTTCTACGGATCCAATCATAAGCAGTTTCAAGGTTTCTATCATTCACCAGAAAATATATTTGTTAATGCTTAAATGTTCTGAAACCTTCTTAATGATTTTGACTTTATTTTAAGTATCAACCTTGTTTTTATTCTGCTTCTGCTATTTCTGTTCCTTCGTCCTTACATCAATTAAGTTATTTCTCATAATTTCTTATCTATTTACAGAAATGTACTTTGACAAGGGCAACTTCTATGACTTCACATCTCTTGGTAAGTATGTTATTTCCTTGGTTCTAATTCTTAGAATCTGAGGTGTCTTGTGGAATGGTGAAGACTGTTTACTCAGAGAATAGCAGAAGTTCTAAGTTCTAACTGGGCTATCCTCGCTTTATTTTGGAAAGAGATTGAACATATTAAATTAAAGTTGGTTAATGTTTGTCTAGTATCTTGTCAGCAACACGCTCTATAGGACATGGATGGATGGAAATGAAGTGATTGGTCTAAGTAGTACAAGCAATTATGTTAAGCAGATGACACTTCTGCTTAACTTTTTCGTTCAATTGAAGAATTAAGATCACATCTCTTTTTCCACTAACTGTATTGCAGCCCTTTCTACCCTTTCTACCCATCTAATTAGAACTTATACATATTTTGACATTAACTTGCATCAGTTAATGATATCCAGTTGGAATTAGATATGCTTAATCTGAATATCACTTTTGATCACCTACCCTCAAGTGGGCAGTGTAAAAACTGCCACTGCAGGTAGGGTTCTGCCATGTGGCAGACTCTACCAACTGTGGGCAGATGATCATTCCTGGCCTGGAGATTCCTATACTGCAATGCTGGTCATGTAGGCTTTTAGCAAACTGCTTTAGCTTTCAGTTATCATATGGTGTGGGAACACTCAATTATCTACATATCTTGTTCGTTGGCTGCAAAAGATTAATGTTGTGACTGTTATTCACCGTTGTCTTTTGTCATAATCTTGGAATGCTTGTACTTCTTGTTGGACCTGTCCTAAATCCCGTGATCTTGTGTTCCTTTTCTGCAGTTCGTGAACTTGATGTTCCTGGTGAAATTTATGAAAGGAAAACTTATCCATTTGAATTTTCAACTGTCGAGATGCCATATGAGACGTACAATGGGGTAAATGTGCGACTTAGGTAAGTATTTATGATATGCGTTTGCATTTTGATTTATTAAGATACTGGAACCCTACCTTTTGGCTTTTGTTGATTGTAGTACATTTCATAATTTGTAATCTTTCTTCTCTCTTCTGAGGGATGAGGACAGCACAGTTGGTTTTACATGTAGAAGTGGGTTTGGGGTTAAAGATAACCCGCAGACCATTCAAGCTGTGGTTACTGGATCCCCGTTTCTCTGATCTACTAAAGCTTCTACCTAAAACCCTTTTTTTTTTTTTTTGTGGGGGGTGGGGGGCTCATATGATATATATATATATATATATATATTTTAGCTATCTGATCTTATCACTTCAGTTTCCATAATTCTTCTTCTAGATATACTATTCTATGTAATGGTAGCAGGATGACTGCTGAAAAGTGAAATCTTGAAGTTGTCATACCATATTCCTTACTTTTCTAAGGTTCCGGTTATTTAGTGGCTGT
>CAVNYN010279003.1:0-17131 GCA_963692815.1 Nyctanthes arbor-tristis | reverse complement strand
TCCAACGGCTAAAATCAATCCTGTAGAAAACGCGACATATACCCGCACATATCCATAACTATCTACAACATTTTAAGATTGGCTGGAACATTTTAGACCCACCTAGAACCTTTTAGCCTAGCCTATTGACTTCCAGCACATTCTAGAACTTTTTTCCGTGTTCTAGAACCTTCCACCATCTTCCTGAACGTTCCACACCGTTCGGGTCTTCTTTCGGTCCCTTCTAGAATGTTCCACACCGTTCTAGTCTTCTCCAATTCTTTCCAGAAAGTTCCACACCATTCTAGATTCTTCTGTTCAACCTCAAAACCTTCTAGAATCCTGACCCACCGATACACATTTCGCTCTATTCTATAGGCTTCCACCAACGCTGGACACGAGATCCCTCCAGATCAAACTTTTGGATCCTTATGCATCGCTCGGGGTCTGCCATCCTCGTGACTGTCACTCATAGTCCTTCCCACATGTCCCATGCTTTACAGCACTTGTGCGCCGGGTCTTGCTGTAGCCATACCCATATGCTTTCTGCGATGCTGTCCCACACCCCATGTAAGCCTCAGCCATGCCCGCTTGCTACTATCCTTGTATGTTGCTTTTGTGTATCTTGACTTTTCGGCAATCACCGTATATGATTTTACGATAAAGCCACCGTACACCAACTCTGATTCTGCTCAACAATAAAGTCCCAACTCCAAGGTCACTCATTTTCATTGTCTTTTTAGCAATTTCCTTCATTTTCTTAGTCTTTGCCCGACCAGCACCACTTTTCTTTGGGTCACTTATTTCCCGTTGTTTTTTACATCAAATCCCTAGAGCTCATTTTCTTCCCTGAAAGTCTAAAACCTTTTTTGACTCCAACTAGTTCAGTCAATTTTTTTTTTTTTTTGGGTACATCGAGTTATAGGGTAGGGTAAAGAAATTCAGGAAAGGACATATATGATTCGAAACTGAGACCTCTTACCTAGATCACAAATATCCTAACCACTCAAGCACGAATTCAGTCCAAATTGAATATTACGCTATTTGTAGAAGATGAATCAACCTGTTTTTTTTTTTTACCACTGGAAAGTGTCACACACCTATCGTCTCCAATGATAATTAGCACATGACCTTAGCATTGTCTACGTTCCACTGCTTGTGGTGTACATTAAGTCAGCCTTTCACTCACTCAGACCTTTACTCGGCAACTGAACTCACACAACGGCAAGAAAATACACACGATGTTAGGCTAGTAATGCTACTGTTCTATATACACTTGCACAACAATTACAATACTTGTGGATTGCACTCTCTATGCTTCATACTTTCTATGCCTCGCACTCCAAGGCCTCACAAAAATGGGGTCCTTTACCCCTATTTATACTTGCCACTTCCTTAAATGGATGGTAGAGTTCCTCTTGATCCAACAGCCAAGATCGATACTATAGAATACTCCACACATATCTGTAAGCATCCATACATATCTACAATTACCTATAACATTCTACACCCACCTAGAACCGTCTGGTCTAGCCTGCCTACTTCCAGCATGTTTGAAGACATTCTTCCATGTTCTAGAACTTTCCACCGTCTTCCAGAACATTCTACACCGTTCTGGTTTTCTCGGGCTCATTCTAGAACGACCTACGCCTTTTTGGATTCTTCTAGTTAGCCTCAGAACATTCTAGAATCCCAATCTATCAACACATATTCGAGAGGCTTTTACCAACGCTCGACCCAAGATCATTTAGGAACGTATTCCTTCTAGCACGTTCTTCAAACTTCTAGATCCTTCCGTGTCCTTCGGAGCTACCATCCTCACGACCCTTGCCTACTGCCCTTCCCGTACGTCCCCTTCCAAATAGCACCGATGCACTAGATTTTTCCTCAGCCATGTCCGCATGCTGTTGTCCTGCTATATTGCTTTTGTGGATCTTGATTTTCCGGCGATCGCCATATATGATTTTACGGTAAAACCACCGCAAAGCAACTCCAATGCCACTCAACGATAAAGTTCCAACTCCAAGGTCGCTCATTTTCATTGTCTTCTTGATAATTTCCTTCGTCTTCTTCTTCTTCTTTAGCTTCACCTGACCATCACCGCTTTTCTTTAGGTCGCTCATTTCCCGTTGTTCTTTACTTCAAATCCATAGAACTCCCTTTCTTCCCTAAAAGGCTGAAACTTTTTGACTCCAACTAGTTCAGTCTAAATTTCTTTTTTGATACATCGGGTTGTAAGGGAAGCGAGGGGAGAGGAGGGAAATTCAGAGAAGAACATGTGTGCTTCGAACCGGGACCTGTTATCTAGATCGCGAGCATCCTAACCACTGGAGCACTAATTCAGTCCAAATTGAATATTAGGCTATTTGCAGAAGATATACTGTGTTTTTTTTTCTAGTGGAAAATGTCACGCACCTATTGCCTCCCACAATATGTAGCGGCATATACTGTGTTTTTTTTCTAGTAGAAAATGTCACGCACCTATTGCCTCCCACAATATGTAGCGGCCTTAGTGTCACCCACATTTTGCCCCTTATGGTGTACACTAAGTCAACATTTTACTCACTCGGACCGGTACTAGCACCCGTTCTAGGCAACCGAACTCACACAACGGCAAGAAAATACACCAGACGTTAGGCTAGAAGCGTTACCATTCTATATGCACTTGCACAACAATTACAACACTTATGGGCTACACTCTTTATGCCTCACACTCCTAGGCCTCACACCCCTTGCCGCTATTTATACTTGCCACCTCTTTGAATGGACGGTGGAGATCGATCCTGTAGAATACTCCACACCTATCTACAAGCATCCATACATATCTACAACTATCTACAGCATTCTAAGATTGGCCGGAGTGCTCAAGACCCACCTAGAACCGCCTGGTCAAGTGTGCCCACTTCCAACATGCTCCAGAATGTTCTCCTATGTTCTAAAACCTTCCACTATCTTCCAGAACAGTCCAAACCATTCTGGTCTTCTTCCGGTTCCTTCCAGAATGTTCCACACCATTCTGGATTCTTCTACTTAGCCCTGGAACCTTCTAGAATCCCGACCCGTTGACATAGGTTCCATATGATTCTAGAGGCTTCCACCAATGCTCGACCCTGGATCCTTCTGGAAACGTACTCCCTCTAGTAGCCCTACAAACTTCTGGATCCTTCTGCGTCCTTCCAAGTCTGCCATCGTCACAATCGTTGCACACGGCCCTTCACGCACGTCCCTACTGTATAGCACAGGTACGCCCAATTTTGCCTTGGCCATGCCCGCGTGCCTTCCTCAATGCCATCCCTCACCTCTTGTGCGCTTCGGCCATGCCCGCGTGCAGTTATCCTGGTGGCTGTCCCTCTCAGCCGTTCTCTTTCCTTGCCATCTCGCACGCCCCTCGTGTGCATATATCAGAAATGAAAACTTTATCAAACTCTCAAAGTGCGCATAGAGAGAGAGAGAGAGTTTCAAATTCCCAAAAAGAGGAATGCTAGTATATCAGAAAGAGACAGGGAGAGATTGGCCGCCGCAGGATGGATGATAAATGACTTCATGTCAATATCCGCTTAATCAGCTTATAATGAATTCGAAATCATTATCACAGCCTCTTTGAACAATCATAACCTAAATAACAGACTTAAAGTGCTCTTTGAACAATCGGAACCAAAATAACAGACTCACTTCGAGCTTGCATTCTGATTTTGGTTTTAATGCTAATGCTCCTATTCCGAGCAAGATTAGTGAGAAAAAAAGGTACTTTTATGCATAGAAAGATAACTGTAGGCAGTTATCTTTAGAAAAAAAATAGAGAAAATTAAAAGACTAAAAAATATTAACTTTAGGGATTCTAGATTCTATCAAAGGAGTGAAAATTGGAACTGAAAGGTTCTAACTGCACTACTACTTTTGATAATAAACTAATATTTCACCCGCGCGTTACACGGCTAAATTTTATTGACAAAGTATATTGTAATGAAACTAAACAACTTAAAAAAAGTAATGAACGAAGCATCACTTTAAATAGCAAAAATAATTATTTTGGTGAGATTGTAACAAAATTATTAGAAAAACTCCATATACATAAAATTTGCCACTTGATTACTTGGTTTCCCATCCTTGTCACAAACAAGTATCTCCAGACTTACGCAATTCGTAACTCTCAGCACTACTATGTAAAGCTTGTCGTAAATGAACAAAACATTTGCCATTAAATTGATTGATTTAAATTGTACAACAAAGCAATATAATACAAACCTTTTTTTTTTTTTTAAGCGGTTACTTGACAAACATTGATAACAAATCTTTGAGAGTTTTCCCAAGCAATTTAACATTATTTTTGTGAGTCATACCATTTGCAAAAAATGCTTGACAAAGACACTTGGTAAGATGTTGATTTTTAACACATCACATTATTTTTAAATCTACCATGATGATAACCAAATGGACAAAACGTGCTTTAAAATTATTGTACCTCATGCATAAAGAATCTCCATGCATTTTAATGTGTTTACTCGTAAGAGTAGTGTCTGTTTTCCTTCTCATGTGGTTGTATGCCTTTTATTGAAAAAAATGAAGGTCTGTTACTTCTGATTTTACAGAGGTGTCAAAATGGTGGGATGGGCTGCGAACTTTGCAGCCTGACACGGCCCGCTAGGGAAAATACCCCGCAGAAGTGGGCTTCAGGTCCAGGCCGCATTGGCCCAGATATTTTTGTCTTGTGGGCTGTGGGTTGACCAAACCCTTTTTTATTAATTATTTTTTTTGGGCCACATTTTATATTTAAATTTTATAATAAATATATTACAATTGAAATGCTTCAATTAGAAATTTATCATATTATGAGAAATATCACTAGTCTTTTGGATTTCTAGATTCTAATTAAAAGGTAAATATACAACAAGGTAGAATTAAAATTTTTAATAATAAACTTTAAATATTTTGTTGTATAAAAACCTTGAAATTCAAATATTGTTTACATAAATTTATATAGCCGACAACTTGCTAGTTTTAACACTTAAACTTTTGAAATTTAAAGCATAACTACACAAAAAACTATTCATTAATTTGCATCACTATAGCTATAGTATATGCCACCTATGTTGGCACATACTTAACTATAATTTAGTTGTTCAAATTATTTTATGTTTATGACTCAGATTCTTCTACTACAAGATTTTTGAAGTCTTGAGTTATATCGTCAGTAGCTCTATCTTGCACCAATCTTTCTGCATATAATCAATCTTTCACACATATAAGTGCTTCCCAAACTATCTTATTTAAGTGTTGATATACTTTCATCGAGCACCCTGCTACCTGTACTAAAAGTAGACTTTGATGCAACTATTGAAACTGAAATTGTTAGTAAATCCCCGTGCCATTTTTTATAATAGAGAATAAGTCTGCTCATTTGATTTACACCACTATAGAACATCTAGATTAATTTGCTCTGCTTCGCTTATCATGCATGAAAGATCAATTTTATGATATTGATTAAATTCAGTTTCGGCTGTATTTGTATTTGAATTTGAAGAAAAATAAACATTTCGTTTCTTCTTAGCAATTAAAGATGCCATGAAAGATTTTTTTCCCCATAGCAGTAGTAGTAATGGAACCCAGATGAAATTAAGTAGTTACAATATCACCATATTTCATAGCATAGCAGTTATAAATTTCACTAACGACAGACTTTAAATCTTCATTTTTTTTACACTAATGTTAAAATCCAATGATTCAATAAGTTGTTCCAAACCGCATTGAACACCAAATCTACATATAAATAATACTAATGTCATTACAATTTTTGTTTTCCTGCCCATTTTTATTTGCTAAATCAAGATGTATCATATTAGCCATTGATTTTATCTCATAATCTTGGCTATTTATTTCTATTTTACTTTTTAATTTTATTTACCTTTTTAAATTATTAAAAATTTGTAGATTCCCTTTTTTTATCTTTCATTTCTTTTTTTATATTATTTATAGATTTGTTTAATTTACCCTATTATTATCACTATATTTTTTAATTTTTAATCTCAACAACCAAATCATATTTCATTTTATTTAGAAATATCTCTATTTCTTTATCGATATTTTCATTTCTTGCTCTAATAGAACTAATTATATCTAAGAACTTTCTCAAATCTCTCACTCTACATTTACATTTTTCACTATTTATCTTGAGGAGTTTTATTTTTGATTGATTTTCTTAGTTTCTTTCAATTTATCTCACATCGTCGAATTAATTCCAAATTGGTTACAATATTTACCAATATTCAAAAAATTAGACATGTCATCGAATCAAAAGAACTAATAGTTCAAAGTCATCAGATAGATTTTAATTAAGTAATTAAAAAAATTAACTTTTACGTAAAATAATGTTGAAATTTATTTATTTTTTAATAGCTATTGAAAATATGACTTTAGATATAGAAAATGAATCCCACATTCGTTATTTAATATAGAGAATTGAGGACATATGCCCAGATTAAGCCACTTGGATAAGGATTATATATAATAGGGCCTTAACTTATGGGCCTTAAACTTTCAAAAAGTTTAAAATTTTAATAGATCATTATTGGAAAAAGTATCTTGAAATGTAAAATGTATTCGTCTTTATCTCATAATGTTGAATTATTTTCTAAATTGATTTCAGTATATGCATACGTTAAGAAAACTGAGTAGATTGATTTTAGATTGATTTTTATTGAAAATAATGTGGAAAAAGAAAGTACGATTTTATAATTTTTTGATCTTTGCTGTGTAAAAAAAGATTGAAATTTATTCTTGTTTATTAGACATTGAGAATATAATTCTAGGCATAGAAAAGGAATCTCACATAGGTTATTTAATGAAAAAATTGAGGATGTATGCTTATATTAAACTACTTGGAGAAGGGTTATTCATTAATAGAGTTTTAGGTTATGGGTCTTGAACTTTCAAAAAGTTCAAAAATTTAACAGATTATTATTGAAAAAAAGGGTTTACTGTGAACAAGTTAATCGTATCTGCATTTATCTCACACTGTCAAATTATTTTTTGAATTGGTTCCAATATTTGCAAATGTTTAAAAAACCAGACCCGTCATCGCACTACAATGTTTTCCTTAGGCTTTTTGTATAGACTATTTTTTTATCTTCATTAATAAAAGATATGTATTACAAGTTATACCTATATTGTTTTGCTTTACGCACGTGTAAATGATGAAATATTATAATTTAAGGGCCATTAAAAATGTGACTTTGGGTATAGAAAGGGAACCCCGTATTAGTTATTTAGTGAAAAAAATTGATGATGTATACCTATATTAAGTAATAGAAGATGGGTCATGCATAATAAGGCCTTAACATATAGACTTTAAGTTTTAAAAATTTTAAAATTTTAATAGATCATTATTGAAAAAAGTTTATTGTGAACTGGTGAACTGTATTCGTTTTTATCGCACACCGTCGAATTTTTTCTAGATTGATTCTAGTATTTGTCAATTGAATTGGTCATGAAGATCCAGTTCTTTAAACACTGATTAAATAATGTTGACATATTAAAATATTTAATTTGTAGAAGGTATATGCTAAGAAAAATTAGATATCATTAATACAAATTACAAAAGTTGGGGGGGAAGCAAATAGGGCAATAGACAAATTGTGTATTTTGTAACAAAAGCTGGTGTTTGCCCGTAGACAAACTTGTATAGATATTTTGAGGGTTATAACTTGAAAAGGTATGAAAATTATAATATATGTTAAAGATGGCCAAACAACAAATTTTACTATAAATAATGTAATACATGTATTATCCATCATTTATTCAAACTATGTTTATCGGATGTAATATATTTTTTCACGCGTTATACATTGACAGCTTAATACTTACAATGTTTTCCTTAGGTTTTTTTAGACCCTTTTTTATCTTCATTAATAAACGATATGTATGACAGATAGTACCTATATTGTTTTTCTTTACACACTCATAAATGATCAAATATTATAGCTTAAATATTTTTTATACAATCATGCTTAATCCGCTTGAATTGCTTGTACTATTTGGTATTATTATCACGTGCAATACACGGGTGAAATAACCAGTAATTTATAAGGAGGATCCATTACAGCTACAACCCAAAAAACATAAAACATAGGTTCATAATAATTTCTAAATTTTTCTTTCATTGCATCAATAACATCAAAGAAAAATATATCATTTCTATAAGTTGAAAATATAATTGGTTCATTACAAGATTACTTGTTAGGTAATAAACTCTGGAACTAGCTTTAGTTGCGTGTTAAAAAGGTTTCAAAAAATCCCATAACTTGAAAAGCATCTTCTCAATCCGAATCCTCAAGATTCAAAGTCGGATGTTTTGAATTGATAAATGTACTAATAGCACTAGAATATTTAACACAAGATTTTAACATTAGATAAGTTGAATTACATATATTTGGAACATCATCAATAAATTTTCTTTTTTTTCAAACCAAAATTTTTACAAATTATTGCAAATTCTAGTTCTCTAGAACCGGAGTAAGAAATGGAATCAACAGCTTCCCTAATTTTATATATTTGCACATTTATTTATTTGAAATCATCTTGTACAACTAAATTCTATATAAAATTAACACATTTCATATGGAAAAGTCTAGAGTCAAAGAGAGGTTTAATTGTATTTTTTAAGAGATCAATACGTATGAGATTAGCACTGTCATTATCAAGACTAATACTAAACACTTTGTTTACCACACCAAATCCATTAAATACTTGGAATGTATTACTGCATAAATTTATTTCATTATGTGGAAATTCAAGTAAACAAAAAACAATAATTTTCTTATGAAGCATCTAATTAGAATCACTATAATGTGGAGTGACACAAATATAACTACTGTCATTTCTTCCTTACCAACAATCAAACATGAAGCACAAATTGTCACTAAATTCACTAAGCTCAAGTTTTATTTTTCAGACATTATATTTAAATAATTTCATGTAATAACTTCAAGCAGTGTTTCTACTTACAGACTGATAAGAAAGTTGAACATATTTGTGTACAAACTCCTCAAAATAACGATCATCTGTAAATGTAAATGGCATCTCACTTGCTTTCAAAAATTCCAACATTTTGATTCTCATTCAGTCGTAGGAATAAACAAAATTTGTAAGATTAGCTAAACCACTAGGATTACTAAAAACAGAAATTTGAGCTTGTTGAGGATCTTTATGTCCTATTTCATTGAAATGTTTCTTCTTGTGTCGAATAAATGTGCTGATGCCTCGCCATAAACTCATTTATAAGCTTGTCTATAAATAGTTCGCATTGCTTTTTTTATTTTTTCATCAACTATAAAAATTTTCCAAACATTTAATGTTTGATTTTTCTTCCTTGGCCTTCAAAATGATCCAACTTCTTATACTGCATCATGCTCCTCATCTAAATTTATTGGAGAGTTATGATCATGTAAATGAGGATTTATAGATGAAAATTCCTTGGAACCCTCCATAAGATAGTAGTAAAAATTGAAGAAATCAAAGTATGCGAGTTTGAAGTGTTGTCTTGCAATTTGCTACTAATAAATGATCCTGTTTGGTGTGAACTTGTTTGATTCCTAACTATGATTTTATAGGAACAATACATTAATGGCAACAATTTTTTTAGCGTTCACTGAAGTTCATTTTCAAACGTTCAGGTTCATTTACATTTCATCATATTTCAATTTGAATATTTGATGGACAAATGACAATTGACATGGCAATACAAAAAAAAAAAAAAAAATTAAATAAATAAATAGAAGGGGTCAAAAAGTGTTCCCCAACTTCAATGGTAGGCTTTTTCAAGTAGTGGCCCGCCTAACTTGACCCCTGTAATTTTGCTTCTCAAATTAGCCTTCATGTGTAAAAATATTTTATGCATTTTTTCTTAATGATTGCAATAGGTGTGATTGCAATAGAATGTGCGGTCCATTTAAGGAGAGCTAACTTCTCCCTTGTGGAGTGAAAAAGTGTCACATGGCCACCTGTTATTGGGTGATTAGGCGACAGGCCCCCTGAACCCCCAATAATAGATGGCCATGTGGTATTTTTTCATTCCATAAGAGAGAGGTTAGCTCTCCTTATAAATTTTCAATAACGTGATCATGAATGAAAACTTTGCCACCCGAGAATCCACTGCAAACAATGAATGGAAGTGGATAGTTTTAGTAGGAAACTACTGTAGGGAATCATTTGGATTTAAAAAACTCAAAAGGTGTCTTTTTTCAAGGCACGTTATAATTTCACCCACCACTGATTTGACAACAATTAATTTATAACTATAAATTTCAAATTTTCATTAAATATACAGCACTTATTTTATCTCATTATAATTTCTTATTATAAGTCAATGTGAATAATGAGAATCAAACAAGAACTTAATTTGAAGATTCTAAAATCATATGTAGAAGGAGAGAAAATTACAATTAGAGTGCATTTGATATGAAAGGATGTAAAGAAAATATTTTATAACTTTCATGGAAAATATTTTACCTATTGAGAGTGGAGATTGATTTTTAAGAAAATAGAAAAAACTATGCTTAATAAAATTATACCATAGAATTCAAATTCTATTTACACTTGTGAATCAAAAACGTAAAAGTTGAAATTTAAATGGAAAATTGACATTTTCTATAGAAAATTAATGCAAGCAAACACACTTTAGATATTCCAATTGCTATTCCCTTTATAATATATATTTGCGTGTAGATACTATTTTTAATTAAAAGATAAAATAAAAATACATAGAAAGTTATTAAGGGGCAAATAGATGGCCGCATTCTATGGTGTCTATTGAACAAAATGATGATATGGCAGACTCCCATTAGACGCATTGGGAGACTTATCCTATAATATGTTTAATAGGAGCCTACCATATAATCTAATAAGCACCATAGAAGAACCGAAATAAATGAGGAATATGGATTACTCATACCCTATTCTCAATTTAAGCGGGGATGGGTATAGAGATGAAACAAGGAATTCAATGGGCGGGATAACTGGCACGTTGACACATTGCAATTCATATCCACAACCAATACATGTTAATTGATAATTTGACGTTGTATATTTTCTAAATGATTTTAGTTTAACCTTTACATTTTAAATGACGTTTCTAATTTTAGTGAAGTGTCCTCAATATGGAATATGGAATATGGAATATGGTGGATTTTAGAAATTTATACAATTTCAAGTGTCCCCTATTTAGAATACTATGGATTCTGTAGAATTCTAATGCGCTCAATTGCCTATGGAATTTGATGGATTTTACTAAACGATGGATTTCAATGGAATTTTATGGATTCTTTTTTTTTAAGTACAATTACAATCCGCGTCATGGGACTACAATTGCATATGGATATATATCTTCATGAAACACAGTACACAGAAATCAACAATACAAATCTCTTATATATGGGACTACAATAAATCAAACTTCTATAGAAGATACTACAAACTACATATAAAATGTAAACAAATCTTCACATGAGGAGAATCGAACCTGGGACATGTACGTCCAAGGGTCTCAACCTTAGCCCCCTAACCAAATGAACAAACTTTATGGATTCTAAGTTTAAAAATACACTTACAATATCATTGCTATAATCTGACTTATCACTATCGTATTCTTATAGATTTCATAAAATCTTTTAACATTTAGATAATTAATAAAAGTTTAAAACAAAAAATTTCAAAACCCCTTTTTTCTTATCACTTTTATTAGTTTTTAAATAATCATATCACAGACAATGTATACAAAAATAGTGAGTACAATTTATTATTATCATAGTTGATTTTTCATTGGTTTAATTGTATACCCATTTTCATTTATCCGTTCGTAGGGAATTCTATTAATAAATGAAAGACTACTTTCTTTTCAAAATAAATAAATAATTTATTATTATCACAATAACACGCGTAATTTTTTCCTTCATAGTTCTAATTTTTAAAAAAATCACATTATAATCAATCTATACAAAAGAAATTTATCTGTAGATGATATGTAAGATTATTATAATAATGCAATGATATTAAGTTTAAAATAATTTCAGAGCTAGATTTTTCGCCTATCCGATACACGGATAGAGATCTAGTGAAAAAGTCATACCTCAAAAAGTAGTCTAATAAAAATTTAGACACTTGATATTATAAAAGAATATAAAAACTATGATATATACAATTATAATTTGTATTGTAAAAGGAAATCTTGGATCAAATAGCATCAGAGTTTTTCTTATAATAAAAAAATTTGTCACATGCATGTGATCCAGATAGAATTTTTGCTTAAATGATGCAATCTCCATGTCTTTATAAGTCTCTGCCACTACACAATGTAGTTGAACGCTAAAAATTCTGTAACAATATACCAAGAATACTGATATTTAACTTCAACTTATGATAGAAAATTCTAGAATATCATATTGCATTCAAGAATTCAGATTTATAAAGATTTTCAATAAAAGTTATTGTTAGAATATGATGAAATGAAAATATGACCAACTCTGCGATACATTGCAATTAGTTAAAATTTATTTACAATTATATGTCAAGATAGACGTTAAATGCTTTGTGAACCCTAAAATTATTTTTCTACTTTTCCTCTTCAGTAAAATGTGTCATTTAGAGTAATCATTTTCTTATTATTTGGTACTATAATTTGATGATGATAAGGTAACAATATAGCGTTAACAAAGTGACCTTCTTGTAATTACGTATAATTTTGGTGATATAATTGTTGATAATTAAAGTAAAAAGACCTAGTTTCTATTAAATTAAAGTTCTTAATCTAATTATTGATAGCTAAATATCATTTATCCATTTGTAAGTAAGGTAAAATTCAGTGACATTCGATACAATTAATGTTGTCATAATTTATGTTATTTTCCTTAGTGACAACGGAAATAAAAAAGTATTTCGAATAATTGATAAAATAAAAGAGATTCATATAATTCACTTTGACAATAAATTTTGATGGTAGAATTCAGGTTGTGAAGAGAGCCATCAAGAATATTGAAAGATAATACAACCAATTGAACTGAGCTCATACAAAAAAAAAAAAAAACCCAGAAAATATTCGCATGGGACAACCCATTTTATTTATGTATATATTTATCCATGATTGCATTATAGTATTATAAACGTAAATAATATCATATGTTGTATTATACACATACATACCTGAGATGAAAAGTTAAAAAAAAAAAAAAAGTATAACTAAATACAACAAATAAAATCTCTTAAAAGACAAGATACTAAGATACCAAAAAAAATCAAAAAATATCAATGTCATTGGCAACAGTGGAATCAAAAGAAGTCTCACCTACGTGTTGCACAAATAAATGTCATCAGCTTTGCATAACAAAATCAGTAAATATACAATTTTGATTTAGTACTTGACACGTTAAATTAATATTTTATTAATAACATATTAATAGTTACCCTTTTATGTACTCGATTAATGCTTTATTATATTTTTCTTTTAAATCATTTAACTTATTTAATATTATTAGTTAACAGTTTAATAATATATACCAGGTATGTATATACACGTGTTCGCTCAATACTCATTTAAATAAAAATTTTCATACTCACATAAGAAAGTACCTTAGACATACACTTTTAACTGGATAATATCTCCCTTCCCCATATACCTTTTTAACTGGGTGATGCTTCGTTTTATTTTGTACAAGTACCCGTAATATCATATTATTATTTTAGCCTAGCAAATAACAAATATGATCCTTAAAAAAGTAACATGATTTTATAATAATAATCGTTAAAGTTATAGTGTATATTTGTAAATTAATGTGTAAGTTTGTTTTTTAAACATCATCTCATAAATAAAGTACAATATACCAGTTGCATTATCTAAAATTAAGAATTGATATGCGAATCACAAATCACTACTAGATATTTGTAGTATTAAGCATAAATTTGGTTGCATAACTAAGTCTATAATTTTGTGTCCCCTCCAAACACGTCATTCAAGCTCGAAGGTCTAACATATATAAAATTGTAATAATTAGAAATCAAATGATCGAATCACAATCAACTATAGTAATTATAGTCTAGCATCGCGCCCATGCGTTGCATAAGAAGACTAATTCTTAAAAAAATTCAATAATAATGAATAATAAAATATTAAACAAATACGTGCTATTAGATTTGAATAATAAAAACAGTAAATATACAATTTTGAGTTAGTATTTGATAAGTTAAATTAATATTTTATTAATAATATATTAATAGTTACTCATTTATGTACTCGATTAATATTTTACTATATTTTACGTTTATGTATCCAACTTATTTAATATTATTAACAGTCTAGTAATACGTATAGGTATGTACATACATATATTCATTCGATACTCGTTCACATAAAAATTTTCATGCCCATAAGAAAGTACCTTCCTGACTTACTATTTTAACCAAATAATATCTCCTTTTTTATATACATCTTTAATCAAGTGATACTTCATTTTATTTTTACATATACCCATATATAATATCACGTTGTTATTTTTACCATTTCTATGCACGCCACGTGTATTTGAAATACACGTTGCGTGCATCTATGCACGCCACACAAGATGGGAAGTTTTGTAACAAGATGGGAAGTCTGTTAATAAGGTATTTTTCGATATTTTATTTCTTATTGTTGTAACTCATGTGGTATTCTTAATTTTTTTAATTTTTCAATTTTTATTCTCTCGTACCTTATTCATCCAATTTTTTTTTTTTTGAAATAAGATTCACTATTTAATTTAATAATTAAAATATATTTATCATCATTTAATTGTTTAAATTATATATAAATTTGATTACGCAGTGATGCATAAGTGTTAATATCATTAAAATATTTGTAATTTATAATTTTTTAGCAAAAAAATGTTCTTCTTCTCAATTAGGTTAATCAATATTAGAGGAAGTTAATTAATATTCAAATAAAAAGGGAAAGAAAAATATTCATATTCATATTTATTCAAGAATCTAACCGGATCGGAAAATACATTTTGTCAATTCTACTTTTCGCATGAAATTCTAACATTAATTAAATTGATTTTTTATTTCTTCTATAAATTCAATTTCGTATGTTTATGAATTTAGAGACGCTGTAAACAAAATGACTTAAAACGTTGTAGAAAAATTGACTTATTAATTACGGTAGTCGCTTGTGGCAATTTATTTTTGTACAAAATAAAGGAAATTTTTATTTTCTATTCTCATAGCTTTTTATTATAAATATTATATTGATTGGGGTTTTTCTGGTGCACGTAGGAGGGAGAACATAGGAGGAGAGAAATATTTATAATTGTTAAAAATGTGATGGTTATTTGTGTCATTTTAATTTTGACCATTTTAGTATATCTAAAAAATTAGTGAGATTAATAAAAAAAAATAGTGTTTATATAATTAGCCTTTAATTATATATGTGGTTAATACTAATATTTTCTTTGAGTGAAAACACGTGAGAATAGAGCTCAAACAAAAGAGTTAATATAATAGTTTAAAAGCATATTGCTTTTAATATGCAGGTCACGAGTTCAATCATTCACTATTACGTTTGTAACAATTTTATTTTATTAAAAGTGACAGTTGGTGTGGTATAGTGTTTTAAGCAATTGTACCAGATAGAGCTTTAGGAGGAAAAGATTTTCTAATTGAGCCAAATGAAATTGCAATTGTACCAGACAGAATGTCATTTAATATATATATATATATAGTAAAATCCAAATTGACAAAAATTTCATTTTTTCCAAAAATCACATTATATTTTAATTTGTGCAAAGTAAATGAATGTACATAATGAAGATGAAGTATTACCACGATATTAAAAAGTTATAATGTAATTTTATAAATTTTATATTTTTACATAAAGTAGAAAATGATTTATTATCTTTACTCGTTTTTACTTAAAAATATTAATTTTTTCATTTGAAGGAAGACAAATTTGACATTATTTGAATATTTTTACTTTTGTCTTATTCTTTGATCATCGAGTAAAAAGTCATATAACTTTTCTGTACCAAGTTAGCACTCAACTCAAATAAAAATAAATAAGTGAGAGAAAAGAAAGATATTATTCTAACGTTAAATTTAACAACATGATACTAGTAAGTTTTTAAATAATTTTATAATTCATTACCTGATCACACAAGGTAAAAGTGAATTAGAAATAAGAATCTAAAATAATCAATATGAAATTCTATCAATCAAATTATACGTTGGAGACACCTTTGAAATCCATCACATTCTATTAGAAATCCACAAAAATCCATGTCATAAAATTCATGAGAACCTAATGGATTCTATAGAATTCTATTAAAATCTATCAATTCCATAAGAATCCATACAACCCAAAAAATCCATCGAATTTTATATTGAGGACACTTCTCTAATCTCAAATCTTTACTTTATGAGTAATCATATTACCACTATATTTTTTCCTCCATACACCATATTTTATGCACACCGCTAGTATAAGCCAAATATAATAGTTACACCACATGCTATTTTACAAGTGTAACCATATCATTCCAATATAGCTAAAAAAAATAAAATAAGAATAAAATTTGTACCCCACATTGAATGGATGAATCAATTTTTTCCCCCTAAACTACAAGAGAAATTGGATTCTTACCACATCAATGGAAAAACACAATCGTATCTCAGACGATCATAATGAGAATTTTAAATTTGAATTCATCATCTACCTTAAAAACTCAAACAAACTAGAGAAAAGATTCAGCTATGCAAAATTTAATTACATTTAAATTTGGGTTCAAAAATATTTTTAACCACGACATGAAGAAACGATTGCTAGGGTTTTAGGCTGGGGCATAAGCCATAATTTATTTTAGGGGTTGAATCTGACAACTGTTTAGTGAATTGTAAGATGAAGAAAAAAGATCGACATATTGACACGCCACTTTAAGGAATTTAATTATATAACTAAAAGAAAAGTTCTACACACAACATTATCTCCTCTTGAAGAAACGAGTGTGATAAGTATGTGTTTTGCCTACTACAAAAAATGTCACTAGTAGTCACCGCTATAGGCCTAATGCAATGAATTTTAGCGGCGACAATTTTGTTATTATAAGCCCATACCTATAACCTCATAGCGACGACTATCAGA
>CAVNYN010278987.1:0-14145 GCA_963692815.1 Nyctanthes arbor-tristis | reverse complement strand
ACATTTTTTGCCCCCCCCCCCCCCCCCCGGCTCTCTCTCTGTATTTTTTGCAGAAAAAGCATTTATTTAATATTTATATTAAACCCATTTGATCGCCAGAACCCATTTAAGACCTTTTTGGTTAATCAAGAGATAATATTCTGTTCAAATGACACTTTAATGGGGTGTGGGTTTGTCTTCCCAAGCTTTGTGTTAAAAAATTATAAGCGGCTAATCACAATAATCAATTTTTTATGGAGTCAATCAGTCTTTATGTTTAATGACAACACTTGATTTGATGAAAAAATGATATTGCCTCCATCCACAAAGATTGGACGATAGGTATTTTCACACAAATTAAGAATTGGTAAGTAATGTAGTTAAAACATTTACCTTATTTTTCTACATATTTTTATATCTCATTAATTGTTTAAAATACTCCATCTGTCCCCAAAAGATAGTTTAGTTACCATATTAACCATGCATTTGATATTTCATTTTCATATGTGCTCCTAATTAATTATTATAATTCAACTACTTATGCATTGAAAGTATTTCAAACAATTACTGAGGCATAAAGGTGTATTTGGAAAAATAAGGTAAAATTAATGTTTCAACTATATTAACTATCAATTCTTAATTCATGTAAAAATAACTATTGGATTATCTTTGTGGGACGAAGGAAGTACTTTCAACATGTAATCCCTGATTGGCTAGGAGTACCGAGTGCTCAGTACTCCTAGAGTACTGGATTTTTTTCCGGTAATTGAATAATAATAATAAGTATTAATTATGGGCACATATGAAAATAAAGCATTAAATACATGCTCAATGTAATAAATAGACTATCTTTTTTAGATAAAGAAATTAGGTTTTATTGTTTTGTACAAATCAGGAAAAGTGATACATATGCAGGGCCCTTTGTCTCTATGTGATTGTAGTAATGAATGAGATGGTTCACATATTTAGACTCATCCAGTTGAACTAGTATTTCTTTTCGTCGGATTTGAGATACACGAGTTTAAATTTAGCTGAGTTTATTTAGCTGAATATTGAGTTATATTATTATTATTATTATCATCATCATCATTTGATTTGTGTCAAACAAGTTCGAGTTAGTATTAAAGAACAAAGCTTTAATTCTTTAACATTTTTATACGCGGTGATGGATTCTTTCGTCGATCTATTTGCTTAATATATGCTTGAGTAGACATCATTTGTAATAGGATTGTGATCAAACCCCCCATTTTACTCCATGTAATTACAGTTTCTTAACTTTTATATTTTAATACTTGATCACTTGAATTATTGTTATTCTTTGATTATTACCTGAGGAGCCTTTACTTCTTTTTCTTTCTACACATACATTGAAAATTAGTTATTAAAAACAACCCATATCGGCTAATAATTGTAAAATAATTTTCTTAACACTCATATGACTATTATGACACTCAATATCTCATGTGACAGTATGTATGCACGCCACCTGTATCTATAAGACATTTTATATTTGTATGCTTTACACGTTCTTGCTGAATGTACAATTTTGCATGATTTTTACATATATTTGAACTCTTCAAAGTACGTAACAAGGTTGTGTAAGATTACTTTTAATTAATGTTACTCTTGCATACTCTCAATTTAATCAAGTGCGATGATAGACTTGGTATGAGAGCGAGTTATAACATAGGCAGACCGTGAATTCTTGTTACATTATGATGATAGTTGATTCATCTTTTGTAGATTGATAGATAGCAACTTTCAACCTAGGTAATTAGAAAAGGTATGTAATGAAAAAAAAATGAAAAATCACGTTTGCACTTGATTATTTATCCATTACATGGAAATGTTTAAAAACTTTTCAGAGCTTTAATTTTATAACAAAATTTCCCACCTAATATGAAATGTATCGATGCACATCACGTACATTTCAAATCCATTTGATATGCATCCATGCAAGCTACATGGGATGAAAGATATTGCAACAAAACCTTTGAAAGGTTTTTAAACACTACATGCCATCATCTCGTATCGTTTGCAGAATTTCTTTCACAAACTTCAAGCATTTCCAATGTTGGGGAAAAAATCAATTTCCAAATAATGTATAAGAGGAAAACTTGAGGGGAAATATGTGAATCTATTTGTTTTACTACACATTTTAATCAAACTTGCATTCTTTTGGAGTAATTTTACGTTGCATATATTGCACGTAGACGTGAATGCTATTTAAATTTCATTTGTTTTATTATTACACAGAGGTGAAAATTTAATTTTACACCTTTTCAACTACAATATTAATTAATATTTTTCTGTTACAATTTTTTATAATGTTCATTTTTTAATCTCATGCTAGTGGTATCCCATTTTGTCACAATATTCAAATGTTCCATCTCGTATTTGTTTTTCTCCAACCTTAGAAATGCTCTAACTTCTAAATAAAAATAACTGGTCTAAAAACTTCTAAATTAAACGAAGAGTATATTCTTTTAAAACATGAAGAGAAAAAAATAAATTGTTAATTATATGCTAACCTCTTTATACAACTCTAGAAATATCTATTTGCTAAGGTAATAATGTATATCAACTTGCTTGAACCCTTCAGTTTGACCCACAAGATCTCTGCCTGTTATGATCCAAATTTACCGTTCTAACAAATTTAATTGCTTACTGATCTACTCAAGGAATTAAAGTAGGGAAACTAGGCAAAGACCGGGGCAATTTTTTGCCTCGCTAGGATGGATCGAATCCTCTTTCGCTACTCCCCCGTTTTAATTTTTATTTATTTAGTACATCAATTTTAAATTTAATTATTATTACTATTATTATTATTAAAGAAAAATCTAAAGCAAGGATTTGATGGGATTTTTCCCACAAAAGCGGGCGGCGTACGTTTCCGCTCCCTCCGTTGTCATTTTTAAGCTTGCTTTGTACAAAAATAGAGCTCTAGAAATATCTCTTTCTAATTTGATTGAATCCCTCAAATGAAGTATTAAAACAACCATTTTTTTTCTTTTAACGTTGTCATTTCAATTATTTGAGAATTCAATTTTTTTTTAAATACATTTAAACGTGATTTAGTTGCTAGCTACCCTTTCTGAACCTTTAGACATGGATATCGATATAATCCATGCTTGATTGCAATCTCAAAAGCTTCCTATAGTTTTTTGCAATACGTTCCATTTTTCATTATGTTATGATGAATAGAAAGCTTTGATGATGTTGACTGATTATTTGTTTCTTCTTTAATAAATATAATATATCTGCATTATAGCAGTACGTGTAAAGAGTTATATTGAGTGGAGCTTGATGCGATAAACAATAATACAAACCAATTAACTATACAATTCGAAAAACCCACAAAACTCAGGGTTGATGAGACTTGAACCTGAGACATTAAGGACGCAGCACTGATTGATTATTTGTTTACCAAGTATCTTTGTTTTCTTAATCCAGGCTTTGATTACCAAATCTGTTAATTTCTTAAGAGTCTTGTGGTATTTAAAATTAGAAACTTTATCTTTAACAAGAGTAAATTACAATTAGATGCATACTAATTAATATATCATGTCTGCTAGCATAGCTTAGCATTAACAGTACTTAGATACATGCTAGAAATGTCAGCTTTGAAATACTACACAAGATCCCGTCGACTGGCATCGGTGCTTTTAATTATAGTGCAGCCAAGGAATGTGTTGAAGCTTGAATACACGGACAAATTTCAGGAGTACTTATGCCATTCTTTGTGACGAAATCAATAATCGACACATGAATTCAACGGACTCCTAATTGAGAACACACATGTCAATTCTCCATTAGTTGTTCAGTACAAGTAAGTTTTCTTTAGTTTGAGGTAGCAAAGTCCCCAACATTCCCCCTCAGTTCAAACTATATATCTAGGGTTTGAGACATGAAGTTGGATTATATATAAAACATACATGTGATGCTGCTAAGGGTCTAACTTCAACCAGCCGAACCCACTCCAAACGCCTTCATCACCTTCACCCGGGGTTGGCAAAATTAGGGCAATGTTTATGCTGAGGAAGACCCGAAATATTAAAAAATCTCGTGCATTCTTAAGAAATGTCGTACATGTCAAAACATTTCGATATCCGGTGGTGACAAGGATCGCAAATATATATATATATATATATAGGCGCGATGATTTGCCGAAAACTGTTTCCGATCGTTCCATGCATGAAATGCTGCCCCCCACAGAAATTATCCCCACACCTAAGGTATAGGCAACTCTTGGACAAATATAGTGTTAACTAAGTCGATATATATATATATATATATGCTCATCCATGTTATGGTCATAACGTAAGACAACAACTGTCCATGCCAAATAATGACAACCAAACAATCTGGAATGTTATAGTGACGTGGAATGAGGCCGAAAAGAAATGCTATATTGATCAACGAATTTACCTCAAGATTTTTTTTCAATGGGAATTCTCCACTGTTTTATTTCTGTTCTGAAATTTCTACTTTGAAATAGAATTGGATAAGCTTTATTTCTTCTTAATAACTGAAATTATGAAAGTTAAGTGGACAAAAATGCAAATATTATGACACTTTTTGGTCAAAGTCGTAGATATCGTCTACATTATTTCATGTAAAGTTTTGTTAAGATTCAATAAATTACCTTTTAATAACTGTGTTTCATTTACAGTCTATGATTGACTGATTGATTGATGGGTTCAAAGAGAATATGTACATCGTTTACAATGAAAGATAAAAAGCTAAAAAGATAAAGTAAAAATAGTATTTATTGTTCTTCAAGTTTTTAGCATGAAAAAATGTGGTATTTATAGTTCTTCAAATCATTGGAACATTATATTTTTAATTAATTAATCCATTAGTGTAAAAGTGTAAAAGAAAAAGAAATTAATTAATTGGGTTCCTCTACTTACAAGAAAAGTATCCCTTTATGAATTATAATTGAAAGATGAATTATGAGTTATGTTGGGATTCAAATAATTTGGTTTACATGTTCCCTGACAGATATTCTACAAAGCATTAACCAAAAATATTACAAACCGTAAAAAATGAGACATTCTTGGCCCACTCTCTAAAAGTAGAATTTAAAGTTCCATCCAATTTTTTGAATCTTTTAATGTTAAATTAGTTATGCATTTTGATAAATGGATTTCAAAGATTGAAAAAGTACAGAGTTCGAGATGATTAGAACTTGATCGATTCTATGTGATATAGTAGATAATGTTGGATGCCGTTGAAATTTCCTTTAAATTCAATGACTTTGAGATTTGTTAAGTGACGACTTATGTGTTTTCTGCAAGCAATGTCATCTATCATGATATAATCTTTTGACTGTAAATTTTTTAGTAAAATTTTTTCTGTGGGTTATGATACACAAATTGATTCATGTAAAAAGGTGTAAGATCAAATATGGTTATATATATGCAAAAGTATCAAATGATACAGCTGCAGCATAGTGTTAAAAGTTGGATGGATTCAGAATGATGAAATCAATCACATTGAATAACGTAAAGCTGCGTAATATGATCCACACAATTACATGACCTCATAAAATGTTCTTGTTTGGCTAAGATGATCAAGAGTTTTATGTAAACACAAATTTTATTGAGTTATGTCAAATGTCATTAAATTTTTCAAAAGTAATCTCATATGTCACTATACTTTGAAACTTATCTCAATTGCCACTATACTTTTCAAAAGTTATCAAATGCCTCATACTTTAAAAATTATTTTATTTACCATTGAACGTATATCAAAATAAATCAGCCATTTTCTTAATTGAAAACTTATCATTTTATTGTACCATGTATTAATGATTGAAATTGTCACATAGTAAAATCGTTTTCTGTATTTTTCCTTCATTGATCTTTAATTGATTACTAATTGAGTGGCTAATGGTATAAGTTTTTCATAAGTACAATGACAAGTAAAGTAAGATTTAAAGTATAGTGGTACTGAAGACAACTTTTCAAAGGGTTCAGTGGCATATGAAGCTAAGTTTTAAAGTATAATGGTATATGAAATTACTTTTGAAAAGTTCAAGGTATTGAGATAATTAACTCGTCTAGTTGATAACTAGTTTCAAAATTTTTGTTTTGAAATACATGTTTGGAATATTAAAATAAGATTCATGTTTGGAATATTAAAACAAGATTCACTCGTCCTTTTTTTTTTCTGGAAGGTTCGATGAATTGTGTTCTAAAGTTTAAATATTTGTTTGTTTTTTAGTAGGTATGTAATATTTGTATTCATATAATTCTTAACGATATGTTTGGCAGGTAACTAATAAAAACTTATTGGCATGGAGAAGAAAACATATATTGCATTTTGCAAATAAGCTTGATTTCATGCATCAAGTGAAGTTCCTGTTTATTCCAAAAACAAAAACCTATTAGCGCTATAATGGGAGTGTGGGAGGCTATTCTACGGGATGTAATAGAAACTTTGATCTTAAGAGGAAGAAACGAATATTGAATCTTTCGATGATTCTCTGATATACTATATGTCATTAATTAATAAAAACTATTGAGTATATGGAGACTTGATACATTGTTGAGTCCACCTATTATCTTCATATATATATATATATATATATATATATTACAAGTCATGTCCACCTCTTTAAAGGTTAGCACCCCCATTGGAATGAAACGGAGTAACGAATATGTGAAATTGTCTGGATTATATGATCAAACATCATTTTTGTCCCAAATTATACTATCACCGTCCCAAAAAGATAGTCCACTTACCATATTGAGCGTGTATTTAATATTTCATTTTCATACTGTCCATCATTAATTATTGTTATTCAATTACATATGCATTGAAAGTATTTTAAACAATTAATGAGACATAATGGTATATGAGAAAAAATAAAGTAAAATTAAATGTTTCAACTACATTACCTACCAATGATTAATCGGTGTGAAAATATCTACCAGCCTATCTTTATGGGACGAGGGGAGAATATTTTATGGTTTCACAACTACCGGTAAATAATCTACAACAAACACCATGAATTCAAATGGGTCACCGTATATATTCCAAGTTAGTCATCTCTACCCCTTGGTCTTACTTAATTAAGCAATTTAATCTCAAATCCCATTAGTTGGTATGAATGTGTTCGAGCATTTATGAAGGGCAGTAATACTTCATTAGGACACTCACAATAAGTTAATCTTCTTAAGAGAAAAGTAGCTCAAAACTTTGTTATGATATATACTTATGGTCTTTGTTTAATAGTAGTAATTATCCATTAACTCCCAACAAGTAACAATCCCCTTTCACTGTTCCAAAAATTGAGTCAAAGAAGAACCAAAATAAGAGGAAAAGTTTAAAGAAGAAAAACCCCACATTCTCATATTGAGTTGGCATTCTCTAGTCCTCTTTGGGCAGTCAATCAAACAAGCTGACACAATAATGCACCCAAAAGAATAAAGGAATATATGATCAAAATTCTCCATCGAATTAAACAAACAAAGCGTGCAACTTTATGCAATAAATGAGTTTGTGTATACATATACACATGAACCTACCCAACCCCAACAACTCCTCTCTATATCTTATCATATTTTTTGTTTGTTTTCTCTGCCTGCAATCAACTTTTGCTTTACATTCACTTTCTTTTCCTATCATAGCTTTATTACGTACTCTATCTCATTGCATTCTTATTCCATTCCTCGGACTTTGCGATTGAAACTCCACCATGTATTTGCGATATCCAAGACGATACACATTACGCTCTACTCAAGTGTAAGATTAGTCTACTGAGTTGATGTAGAGCGTTTATACCAAATTTCTAGTACTTTAAAAGTACCTGAGTCTATAGTATAATCCTACTACTGATCTAGAATCTAGTTCTCCTATAGAACTAGATTAATAATGTGGAAGTTACATATGTTAATATCTAACAGTGGGTGGATGTTTCTTTTTTATTAAGCCACAACATGATTTTGGTTTTATAATAAAACTAGATGCTCGATTTATAGTATTTTTGCTCTTTGACAACCCTAGTAAATGAAAACAAGATAGGTGAATTTAAAAAGCTGAATTAATGAATTGATGGAGCTCTCTCTATCTATTTATCAATACCCCATGTACATGAATGCTACAATTTACTTGGGATCCAACCATGGGTTGGCACGGGCTTTAGGCCCTGTCGACCCCGAAAAAATTTAAAATTTAATATTGAAAAATTAAAAAAAAATTATATTAGCACTACTCTATTGATGATTGTTATGTTACAGCTTATGTTATTAAAAATTCTAGATCTGTTCCTGTTACATGAGTTCTTGAGTATCGTTGTCGTTTTCGTAAATGTTTAGTTTCTAATAATAATTTGAAGAAAATTAACAAAACGCGGCTTGTGGACCTCGAGAGTCAGACGAGGCACGACACAAATATGCAGATGGGCCAAAGATGAATGATGAGATTATTAATGGGTAGTAAAGCAAGAGAAAAAGAGGAATGATATTGAAATGATAATTGTGCTTAAAAGTTTAAATAATTACTTATTTTTATACTTTTTCTTTGGCAAATTTCAAAAAATTTTAATAGAATATTTGATTGATAAGCTATTCTTAATAATAATTATATCAGCACCAAAGTTTTCGCTTATAATTACACTAGTACTAGTAGTACTTCGATCTTCATTTAGTGGCATGTATGCTCACGTTCTTACCTTTTATTTCTATCATTCTTATCGTCATCACGTTCCGGTTAGTAATGATCCATCCCGTCTAGATATTATAGTATCAGGATTTCTTTTTTTAAACATAGAACAAATTTTTAGTTTTGCTTTATAGGTGTGTTTTTCATGCAAAAAAAATATATAGTTTGAACAAGACCATCACTAAACATCAAAAAGGTTAATTAGTGAACGATTGAAGATAAGAATACAAACAAAAATAATTAAAAGATATAATTACAATGGTCAAAATCTTGTATATATAAAGTCTTTAAACTTGATAATCAAAATTTTATTAATAAAAGAATAAAAAGTTTTAATAACTTGTTAAGGTTTTCACAATTTGCTACATCAAACTTTATTGCTAAATTTTATGGAGAAAGCAATTAATTGACAAAGATTCAAAAAGATCAAAGTAAAAAGGGATTGTAAAAGGAAAATGAGCTTTATAGTAGAACTAACTTGATTACAGATTGAGGAAATTGCGAAAGAGGTTCGGTCTTAAGGGATGTGTTTTCACACAGATGTCACTTATGACCATTTGTATTTGTGGCCAAAATACCTCTGGACTTAAAAAGACAAATGAATCCCAAAGAGTAGGACTTGAATTAATTGTAGTTGATGTGACAAATAAAATAGAAGTAGGACATGCATTCATTTATAATTGGTTTAAAAACAAATAGAAGATACAGAGAAAGCAAAATACTAAACAGATAATATCTAGCACGCTATCTAGATGTAACTGGTGTGTTTATACATTATATTGTCTACTTTTTTCTTTGCAACATAAGCATTTTAGCTTATGTGACAAAGATTTTACTCGAATATATATTTCACTGGAGATACTCTAACAGGGCGAACATTTCAGAGTATCAATCTCGTTGTCTTGATATTAACAAAATGTAGAATAAGAAAATTGCAATAAAGGATACATTTTAACATGCAATTTGAGAAACTACCCACGTCTCAAAATTAACTTTTGCAAAAATAATGTCAATTTATGAGATTTTACCGTTGATCTTCCCACAATGTACAAATTCTGCCATCGTCCAACCATCTACCCTAACCCTATACAGAGAAACTAATAGTGTGTTTAACAACTAGATGGTTTATAAATTGCTTTATAATTTGCTATGTGGTATCATTTTATTGATTGTTTTTTGTAAAAAAATAAAAAATTACAGCTTGACTTTTACTTTTTGCTTTTTTGAAAAAAGTAAAATCAATGAAATGATGTCAAGTGATAGTTTGTAAACAGAATTGTTTATAAACTGAGTTGGCAAATACACTGTAAAGATTTCGCGACCACTAGCAATGGCAACCTTAGCATGCATCAAGCAAGTAGGAGCTTTGAGCATTTCTTGCTTCCTTGGATGAGCTACAAATTCATAGCATCCCCATGCATATATATCACCTTGAAGGATACACTCGGTCAGGGCGCGTAGCTAGGGGTGGGGTCTACTGGCCTGCAGTTTTTTTCTTTTAAAAAGAAAAAAAAAATTATACATAAAATGGAGTTTTTTTCTTTTAAATAATTTTGAACACGCCCCTATATTGAGAGCTGGCTATGTCATTGCAAGTCTTGGTTGTGGCGGCACTGGTGAAACTTATAGGGAGTGGGTTTAGGATCGGTGTTTTAGCTGAGTTTAGGATAGGGAAGATGGTAGGGGAAAGAAGTTACAAACTGGAACTTAGCAAATTGTAAAGGACAAATTAACATTTTTGCTCGAAAATAGTCATTTTTGCAAAAGCTATTGAAAGTTGCCATTTTCCTAAATGACCCATTAATTCTTGCCATTTTTGAAGATTTCCTGTGATTTGCCATTCCTACGCATTTGTAACACTCAGAGGGAAAAATTTCTAGTACTATTGGCACACCATGCTCCATGTCTGAGGACCAATTAAGAACTCACATGTGAATTCAAAGGTTCTAATTTATTGTAAAAATGAGGCTTAGATTCTACATGTGGGTTGTTGACTGGCCCTTAATGTACTCTTGTAGTACTAGATTTTTTTCCCTCCCAAAGAATGACACGCAGAGAGATTAAGCTTGTTACAAAGTTAAGGGCAAAATTGACTTTCCATTTTAACCTAAAATTAGACATTTTGGTAAACTTGTCAAAAGCGAACAATTTTTCTTCACAAACTAATTTTGAACATTTCTGCGGATACTAGGTATTTCAAATTTTTTTGTCTCATTTTCCTTCAAATTGTCTTGAAAAATAATATCTGAAGTTATTTATTAAAAAAGGTGGTTATATATAAGCTATATTTCTAATTTAACCTTTATCAATCTTAGGCTTTTTTTTCCTATCAAATTTCCACTTTGAAAATTCTATTAGTTATCACATTTTGTACATGATGATATATAGCTCACACTAAATAAGTAGTAGTAATAATAATCCATATATATATATATATATATATAATAAGAGAAAAGTGACTTTTCCCACTCATTTTCTGGCTTTGTAAAATTTCTGGCTCTGTAAGATTTCTGGCTCTATAAGATTTTTGGTGACATCATTTAGTTTCTTCTTTCTTTTTTTTTGTATTGTTTTTATCTTTTTTTTTTTAGAAATTGTTAAGCCAATTTATTAAATAATATTCACTTTTCACTTTATTAACCCATGTACAATCATCAATTGACGGTAATTTCTTTAGCCAACTATCTTGAATTAGGGATCTGTCACTTATCAAATCGAACACGAAATTAATTGGGAGTTCTATTTCAAAAAAAGCAAATAGTAACCTTTATAATTCAAAAATGCATGCATAATACGTCTCTAAATGAATAAATTTCTAAAAATATGTAACTTTATTGTAAATTTCAATTTTTAATAATTTTTGAAGAAATTTTTATACGGTTATCTAGTGCAATAATCAAATTTATTTTTTTTTTAAATTATAGTACCCTAATTTGTCGATTCTATAATTAATATAATTTGTAACTTTTTGATAATTTCCTATGGAACAAAAATTTTAATTTGTCATTTTAAATATGATCCTACTGTATTTGGAGTTGGATTATTTATTTGAGAGATAGACCGAGTGTTGATATAGTTGTACTGTAATAGTTGTTCAATAATTTTTAAATATTTTACTTTTATTGAATCACTTCAATTAATTTTTATTTATATATGCATAATTAACTAGTATTGTAATTCAAATAAGTGCTACATTAATTAGGTTTATCACATTCTAGACGAGAGGTTCTAGGTTGGAACACACATGCCCTTCCCCTCCCCTATACATATTGTATAAAAAAAAGTATTACTGATGAATATATTCAAATATAATAGAATGATTATAAAAACTTATGTCTCATAATGTTAATTTGACTCAACTAACTGTATTAATAATTTATATGAATTTTTGTAAAAAATTCATTGGCATTTGTTATTAGAGTAATTATATGGAGACATGTTTATCTGATATGAATAACTGATCTAGTTCCCCTTCTTTTCCCTATATTTAATGTATAAAAAAAGAAAAAGAAAAGAATTAACTGGTGCAAAAATTATTACTGACAAATAAATCAAAATATGATAGAATAGTTATTAAAATTTATGTCTCATAATGTTAATATATGACTCAAGTGACTGTATTAATAATTTATAAATTTTTGTGTAAAAATTTATTGACATTTGTTATTACAGTAATTCTAAGTAGACATGTTTATCTGATATGAATAACTGACATTTATTATTTAGCAAACATGAATTGGTTGTTTATATACAAGTGGTGAATTTGAAGGCCCACAATCATCTAATATATGGTTGACAACTAAACATATCACTTTTTCATATCAGATAAATATGTCTCTCTAGAATTATTATGGTTATTATTATTTTTAGATCTCCTGCAACGTGCGAATGAGAATTCTAGTAGTAGTAGTAGTAATAATAATAATAATAATAATAATAATAATAAAGATTCCCTAACTATTTTTTGTACAGTTAGATAAACTTTAGAGAGGAGTATATGCTCGAATTCAGAATCTCAATCCTAGTAAGAGGTGCTCTTGCCAGAGTTGTTACCCTTATTCTACCCTCTAACAATTTAACATAAAGAAAAAAAAAAACAATTCAACATAAAAAAAAACTAAATATAAAAGCACATATATTTTGACAAAACCATTAGCTGAAACAAGATGCATTACTAAATGGAAAGTTAAGAATTCGATGAAAAAGTTGAGAACATTCCTGTGACTCTTGAAAATGAAAAATCAAAAGAAATCAACGGGCGTGGTCAAATTAATAAAATATCTTGAAAATTAATCTCTTATTTAATTTTTAAATTAGAGATAGTGTCTCCACATTTGTCATGCTTAAAAAGAAGTATCCCTAATTCATTCTTCATTATACAGTACTGGTCACTTAGGATTTATGCATCGAACCGGACCACGTCAAAATTGTTCAAAAGTTATCGAGACGGTTAAAAGGGATCGGTTTACATCTTGAATAAAAGGCAACAAAAAAAAAAAAAACATAAAAAGAAGAGGGAGACCTTCTTTTGCTACTGAAATCTAAGAGAATGAGTAATGGCGATTAAAGGTAGGGCGCAGGAAAGCAGAAAAGTGAAAGAAAATCAGAAAAAGAAAAGCGAGAATGCGAAAGAAAGTATGTTCTTTTCTTACTTCTTTTCCTTTCTCCATTTTACATTTTGCATGCAAAACGATGACAGTGCCCTAATTTATGTGTATATTTATATATATGCCCCATCATTACTGCCACCTCTCTTTTTCTTCTCAGATCCCAATAAATATAACATGAATCTCTCTTTTCTAACCCAACTTTTTGTAATTCTTTTGACCCCATTTTCTATATATTCTACAGATGATAAAGGGTAATTTGACTACAAGTTACTATAATCAATAGATAATTAATGCTCGTTTTTAAGTGGCGTGTAGCTTATGAATAGTAGGGTCTAATCTCCTAATGGGAAAATATATAGTAAATGTTGAAAGCTCGATAGTTTTGGTCAACGGAGAAAAGTCATATATGAGTTTTAGAGTCTCAATTTTAAAAATAATTTGTACCCCTTAGATCCACATATCGGATCTTAATGATTGGGGTCTAATTTCTTTTGGGGAAAAAATTGTAGTATATGAATACTGAAGACTCAATACTTTTAGTCAATATATATGTGTATGTGCGTGTGCGCGCGTTCAATCTCACCTTTAAAAATAATTTACCCCTGAATCCATACATTGGATCCTTGGCCTACATTCACAACACATTTCAATTTAAAAATAAAATCTGATCGAACCAATCACATTCATATATTTGATATGACCACTTGTACTGTACAAATCTCACTCACTCATTTTCATAAAATCTAATTATGTTTTTAAATAAAAACACCTTGTAACTGAGGATGATGTAGGTTAGTTTTGATCATCTACCCCCATGTGGGTAGATTAAAGTCTACCCCCTCCTACATCATGTTATGTAGGAGGGGGTAGACTTTAATCTAGATCG
>CAVNYN010278977.1:0-11961 GCA_963692815.1 Nyctanthes arbor-tristis | reverse complement strand
GTTCCAAGTCCGTTATGTTTGTTTCTATGAAGAGTTCCAATTGAATTGTCATGAGAACAACTGTACAGGTGCGAATAAATATTTTTGGAAATTGGGTATAACTGACAGAGATATATTCCTGTGGATCACATTCCGCGACCGTGGTATCATAGTGGCATGAGTGCCGTGATGCCGCTCTATATTGAATCTTTGCTCCAAATTTCACCCTGACGACCCAATTCCCTTTCCCAGCAAAACCTAAGTTATAGCACACTATTTCGGGGCAAGACCATATATGAGACGCTGTCGGTCGCGCTAAATCTAAGTTATTTAACGTTACAAGTTATTTAGCAAAACTTGATCAACATCTCATCCACATTAACTAAACACACTATAAACATAAATAAGAACGCAGTCTGATTGATTGTTTCAAGTTATGGTCGATTTCGAATCAATTCGGGCCATCACTACATCCCTACCGTGACGGTGGTCTCGTAGCAGGATGGGTATAGTGATGGCACTCCATGTTGAATTTGTGATCTAAATTTTACCCCCATGAACCGTTCCCCTTTCCGAACTAGATCTAAGTTACAACACATGATTTCGGGTCCGGACAGTATACAAAACGCCATCGATCGCTTTAAATATAAGTTACATAAAGTTATAAGTTAGATTGGGCCCTTTTTAGAAACACTCGATCAACCGCCAATCCGCACTGACTAAACACGTTGAAAACATACTTAGGAACATGGTATGATCGAGTATGTTAAGCTGCTGGCGATTTTGAATCGATTCGGGCGATCACAGACCCATGTCGGGACGGTAGTTTTATAGCTGCATGGGTGCAGTGATGACGCCCTGCGTTGAATCTTTCCCCCAAATTTCACCCCCACGAAGCAGTCTCCTTTCTTAGTCAAACCAAAGTTATAGCGCATTATTTTGGGGCCGAACAGTATGCGAAACACCATCAGTCGCATTAAGTCTAAGTTACATAAAGTTAAAAGTTAGATTAGGCCCTTTTAACAAAACTCGAACAACTTTTGATCTACACCAACTAAACACACTGAAAACATAAATAGAAACATGGTATGAGCTTTTGTGTCAAGTTTCAGCTGATTTCAAATCGATTCAGGCTATCACTACACCCGCGCTGCAACGGTGGTATCATAGCGGCATAGGTGCAGTGATGGTGCTCCGGATGGATTTCAGGGTCCTCCTTTGACGGGGATGTACTCAATTAGTTTCTCTACCTTAGGAACTTATCTAAACTCGTTCAAGCACGAGAAATATATAAATTGCTCTTGGTAGTGACATTTACAGCTTAGTAACTAGTTATGCGTTATAACATAAAGTGATGGCCAAATCTCATTGGTTAGCTTTAGTTCGCACCTCCAGTATTATTAAATGCATTGAAAACATGCATAGAGATGCCGTATGGTCGAGGGTGTCGAGTTATATTCAACTATGACGTGATTAGGGTCATCACGACACCCGCGCCGCGACAATGTCATTATCACGACATTGGTGCAGTGATGAGCTTTTGTGTTGATTTCGGGGACCTTCTTTCACGAGTACGTACCCAATGAGTTTCCCTACTGCGTTGTCTTATTTTAACACATTCGAGACAGAGACTATATGAATTGCCTTAGGTAATGCTATTTACAACTTAGTAAATTAGATATTGCAAGTTATAGCGTAAAGTGATGACAAAAACTCGTTCCCTCATGCCTCCGAAAATCTTTAAAATTTTTATGTATTCTAACGTCTCTAGTGTAATTTTATTTCCAAAAATTTATAGTATAAAAAAAAAAATTTTGGGGGCGACCCCCGGGAAAGGGGCTCTACTCCCTTATTTGTTTTTTCTCTAAATCGAACTCAATTCTATACAAAAATCTTAGTTTGTCCCCGTGGCACACAAAAAATGTTTTACTCGACCACATCCCACTGTGTTTGTAGTATTTGAAAAAGAGGATGTAGAGAAAATGCAAAGTGTATTTACCATTATTTTGGCAGAATTTCCTCTGCATTATGAACTTTAGCAACATGTTAGGATTTACAAACCTCTGTACAAAAATATCATCATGCTAGATTGCAAAAGTGTTTATAGAAATTTTGGCAGAGTTTCTCTCATATTACGTACTTATCCAACCTGCAGCTAATTACATTTCCTCATACATCAATATATACATAAGCAAGGATACTAAGTATTACAAAGTACTATTCTATTCAAGTCTCTATACATTCTTCAAATTAATGTACATGATAAGCAAGAACTTTGACCATTATATCAAAACTTTATACTACATCATATCAATTATATAATGCTTAACAGATAGCAAAAGGGCCCATTCCAAATTAGATGTGATTTAGAATTGTATTATGCCTGCAAATAAATACATCTAGAAGATACTTAGACGACTTAACTTTAAAGATAGCAACTTCAAATTATGAAAGAAAAGCAAAATATCAACCAAGTCTTAAAACTTAAGCCATAAAGGAAAACCAAAAACCAATGTATAGAATTTGCTCAAGACTGTTTCAACAGCAAACTCTGCTCCAGATGGAAAATACAATTAAGCAAAAATAACTTACCTTTTTAAATAAACTAAACCACATGCATTATTGTACAAGACATGAATATGCATGCATGGATGTGGGTGGTTGATGTCGGGGGAGAAAGTCCATCGTTCTCTAGCTTTTTCCATTAAATGTGACCTGAATTTCTTGCAGTAAATAAAAAATAGAGTTCTTCATTGTTTAGTATAGAAAATGAATATGTACTCCTTGAGATAACTCATTTTTGAAGCAACACAATAAGATACACATTGAAAATTTCATCAAGGCTCAAATATAAAAACAAATATGCAAAAATTGAAAATCCAAAAACATGAATCAATGTTCAGTCGTAATTCAACTTTGCTAAATCAAACAGCAGCAGGCATCCAAAATCCCAACATTTGGAGGAGAGGGTGGGAAATTTAATAGTGGCAGAATCAAGCATTGTTTTGTCAAATGTATAACTTCAACCGAAAATCTCATAATTTTGGACCAATATGACAATAGTAGAAACAAATAATAGAAATTCCAGTTTTCCAATTTCCATCTGTGCTAAGAATTTACTATTTGTTTATCTTTCTTATATAAATGAGCATTCTGAAAATTTAAAGTTGGCTAGCATTTTAGTAGGCAAGAAACAACGAAAAGCCTGATCACACCAAAAAGTGAATAAACTAAAAATTAAAGTGAATTTCAGATTGTAAAAAATTAAAATTTAAAGTGAATATAAACTAAAAATTACACAAGGATCATATGGTATGTAAGAGCACATGAAAGTGAGGACATAAGATAATTAAACCTCAATATGTTTGATATGTAATGAAAATTCAATAATAAACTCTTCTGCTGTCACCTAGAAGAGCAATAATTGGCTGTCATAGTCACCAAATCAGAATTCATGAAAATTGGATTAACATCTATTTCAATTTCAAATTCTTTTAATACAATCCATTTGTATGAATATGCCAAACTATTCCTCAAATGCAAAAGAATAAAGGCCACATAATTAGAGCTAGTACAAATTGAGGTATGGTGTGTGCGTTTTTACCCGAGTACATTGCTTTTTGGCTCCTGCAATATAATGTTATTTACCTAAAAGTGTTTTGGGGTTTGGTCATCTAGCCAAATTCCCCTTAATTCTAATCTTTTCTTTTCTTTCTTTATTTCTTTCTTCTTTTACTTCTTCTTTTCTTTTTTTCTTTTTTTGGGTCGAAGTTCCTATTACATTAAGAAAGATCAATCAATGCCAATAATAACAAAGCTCATATTGTTTGATGGCATTTAAGTCTGCTTTCCACACCGCTAAGTAAAGATTTTATTCTTGTCCCCTACAATTTCTTTGGAATCCTCAAAAAAGAAAAGAGAAGAAAAAAATCAATGTCAATAACTCTAACTAATATTTTGAATAGAATATCTAATAATATAATATAATAATCATATTTAATCTATAAAAATGGCTAATAAGACGCTACCGCGTGATCGTTTATAAATTAATTAATTTATAAATTGATAGTCAGTAAATGGTATTGCCAACGTTATATGTTTTGAGCTCTTGCCTTGTCATAGAATCAAGGTGTGAAAATGTTGAACTAGACCATGATTAATAATTTGTGAAAGTTTTCAAGCACCAATATGATCAATATCTTATAGTGCCATCCATTGATCCTATATTCTAAATGAACCAATAAAAAAATTTACTCACTTCCTATTGGCGGGTGTCAATTGTTGAGTCCATCTCCACATTAGCGCCTGTATAAAGTGTGATTCAAATGGCGTCATAACAGAACTCATATAATTTGACTGTTTCCTAATATAGTTGCGTGTTTTCCTAAGCCTAAAACTTCGCTTTAAACTATGATTACTAACTAGCTTAACATGCTTCATTAAAAATTTATAAACTAAGAAAGGTTGCTTGTAAATTGGTACTTTTTGTTTAGTTGTAATCAACCCACAGGATGGAAAAGATATTTGAAATTTAATCTTTTAATTTTATGACATGAAAATTAAAGCATATATGTTTCTAATGCGGTTTGTTAGAATAAATATAAATAGTTACACGCTGCCCGGAATATCTTAGTAGATTCCTAGGGTGGCTCAATCCTAAAATTCAGTAAACCAACACTCTTACGAATAAACCACATTTGATAAATTTGCATTGAATTTAGATGAAAATTAATTAATTTTGTGATTAAGTACTAATGCTTATCTTGCTGGTCTTGTCCTATTCTTTCCCATTTATAAAGGATAATTCTCTTTAGCTATTTTTCGGCACTATATCATATAAAAAAAGTAAAATGCAAATATTCCATCCACCTACAAATATGGGCTCGTTTACCTTTTTTTATTTTTTTATTTTTGAAAGAAACAATAATGCATAATATTAACGTCGTAAATTCCAACAATGCCCAATGGAAGTTAAAAGAAAACGTCATGATTTGCTGAAAACCACAAATGTTCAAACATCCAAATAAACTCGAAGTTATAGCAATTGCGAAATTTGACCCTTTAAATCTTGAAGCAAAATAAGTCACTGAAATTCATTCAAACAATGTATCAAACACCTTGGATACATAATTTGTTACAAAGATAAGAGTAAAATTCTTGCCACAAAACCCATATCCAATATACATATAAACTCAAAGCACCACTCAATTGCATATTTTAGTAAAAATTCGAGTAGGATTACAGCTATAATTGTCCATAAATCGGCCAAAATCGAAAGAACAGTGACACACCCACTTCTAGTACATCTAACTTACTAGAAGAGTAACGTGTGTCGATGATAAATTCCAACTGGAAGTTAGAATTTACTGTCAACGCTCCTGAACCTGCTAATAATCCTAGAAAAATTTCGACAGTATCTCTCCAAATTTAATAACAAAACCGACTTGTATAAACATGCAGCATCAAACCCATTGACACTCCACAATAAAAGAATCCCCGTCATTACAACTTAGCACCATTCACTTGTCAAGCAATCTACAAAACCAAGTAGGATTCACAATCGATACCCAATGCATACTAATAAACTTAACCGTGTCAAGTCTATAAATCATAATAATAACAAACTCTATAATAAATTCTATGTGATTGCTTAAATTCTTGAAATAGCAGGCTCGACCATAATGCATTGCCCAAACTTCAATTGCTACTTGCTAAGAAATCATTTAGGAAAATATGTGAGCTAACAAGCCCAGTGAGTGGAGTTTTTAGATAAACATACTTTGGAAAATCATAATATAACTTTGCAATGCAAAATCTCGAATATTTAACCTTCATAATTTAAACTCAATTCCAGTATAACATGAACATTTATAAAATCATTACGTATTGAAAAATATCATGAACATTATTTCATTCTAACAATCATCATAAAATTCATCAACTTGAGTTCATCTCACATCGAAATATTTAAAGAATCATGGCCATACTTGTAAGTATCATGAAAATCATTTCTTTTCAAGATCATCATAGAATTTTCCCCAAAGAGTATCCAACATACCATGATCATAATATTAAGTCATACGCGCGTAGACACCAGCTTGGGCCATAGGTACCTTATAACCATTTCGCCCCAAGCGGCACAACAACCAGCTTGAGCCATCGCTAGCACATAGCTTCCTTTACCTAGGCGGCGTTCATTTGGTCAGCTTGAGCTATAGGCCCCTTCACCCGTATGCGGCATTTATTTTGGTCAGCTTGAACCATATAAGTCCCTTCGCCCATAGGCAGCATAGTTATAATATTGTATACAAATTTGGGGTTTTCATACATCATAAATCATGTTTCAAATCAAACATTTCTCTAAAACTCGTGAAGTATCATTTCATATAAAAATCCGTATGAACTTTTCTAAGGAAATATCAACCTTTGTGAATTTTCATAAAAATGCATTCATTATGAAACATTGCAAGTTTTTGTGAAATGGAAGCATAGCATATTTCATGGGGAAGTTTTCAATCATTTATTATTTGAAGAAATAAATCATATCTTTGAAAATTCTCAAATGTCACAATCTCAACTTCATAAACTTTCCAAATGAAAGAAGAATTCTCAAGAATTCCATAAAAGCATTTTGGTAATCAATTTCACAATATCATATATATTAAAGGCACAACAAAGTTCATTTCCAAATGTTTAGGAAAGTCTCCACTCACCGGCTAATTAGCAATATAGCTCCTTTCGTGGTTCATTTCCTTTTTAGCCTTTGTCATCGCCTGTGAAATTATAAAAATTCTACTTAAACATCTAATTCACGTCTAATATATTTCTTCTATTTCACAAATCACACATAACTTAATTTTCTTTACTTCTCTTTCTTCATTCTCATTTATTTTTCTTTGTAACATATTTTACCAATTATAATTCTCTACTTAAACTAAGATTGAGTTAATTACCCGAAATGCTACTATACTTTTAAAAAGTTATCTCAAATGCCATTGTACTTTAAAACTTACCCGAAATGTCACTGTACTTTCAAAAAGTTATCTTAAATGCTATTATAATTTAAAACTCACCTGATATGCCACTGAACTTTTGAAAGTGTTATCTCATTTGCCACTCCCGTTAAAAATGTAACGGACTTGATGACATGGCTAACATAATTTACCACGTGGCATCTTTACCGTTATTTTTTTAACCGAATATTTACGGGGTGACAAATGAGATAATATTTTCACGAGTTTAGTAGTATATGAGGAAAGTTTTATAAAACTTTATAAAGTTATAAAACTTTTCTCATATGCCACTAAACTCGTGAAAATATTATCTCATTTGTCATTCGGTCAACACCCTGTTAAAAAAATAACAGTAGAGATCCGATCTACATGATAAATTCCGTTAGCTATGTCATTAAATCAGTTACATTTTTTAACGGAGGTGGCAAACGGGATAATACTTTTACAAGTTCAGTGGCACATCAGGTGAGTTTTAAATCACAATGACATTTGAGATAACTTCTTGAAAGTATGGCTTTTCGAACAAGTTTTAAAGTACAATGTCATTTGAGATAACTTTTTGAAAGTATAGTGGCATTTCGGGTAATTAACTCACTAAGATTCATAAATATGAAATTTCCTTTGGAGAAAATTCCTTATTTCATTAAATTCTCAAGACCTTTTTCATCCTTTTCATTTAAAATTCCACAAGATTTATTCATTTCTCAAATAGATATATATATATATTTGTCCCTTTCTTATAATTATTCTAACTTAACTTCATCTAACAAATGGTAATAGTATTACATATTAGAGTATCAAATACCCACTAAGAAAAAAACAACTCCTCTTCACCTTTAAATACTAATTCTTAGTCTTTAACAAAATTACTACATTTTCTAGTAAATATTAGATTGCCTCTTCCATGCATTTATTCTATATTTTTACTAAATTTTACAAATGGTCATAGCATTCCATACTAATATCTCAATTATCACTAAAAACATCACAAATAACTCTTCACTTTTAAACTCTAATTCTTTCTTAGTCTTTAATAATTTCCACATTTACTAATAATATTAAGTCATTCATTATTTGCAATTATTTTCAACTTCACCAGTTTCTCAATTGCCATGACACCATTCTATAAATCATAACACCAACTTATATATACAATTTCAATTTATTCCTCCATATAAAATTTTATCCATTTGCTAACATATCATAACTTCTTACACTAACAACATGAGCCCCAAATTTCATAACTAAAGAACAATTTCATGCCATGTAAACTTGTAATAAACTAAATTACAACGTAGTATGTATATTCATAAAAACTTCATAAACCCTAAACAAAATTTATACCTTAAGCTTATATAAATCGAAGTTTAAAGAAAATAACACTTGTGTTAAATTCTTGTATTCCCCTTCTCCTTTCCCAGTTAGATTCTCCCAACTTTTGCTTTTTTTTTTTCCTCTTCTTCTCGCCAGAGTTCGGCTGCCTCTGCTTCTTTGCCTCCTTTCTTTCCGTTTTCCTTATATATATATATATGATATGTATATATAAATGTGAAATGATACATTTAATTTTTTTTTCAATTTTATTCCTTTTCATCTGCCTCTAGATTTTAATTACTATTAAGTTAGTCTAACACAATTACACATTATTACATTCTAAAAGGACAAGAATCTTTTTTTTCCCATAACGTTGTAACTTATAATTAGTTCGACTTATTTTCGTCTTCCTGTAATTTATTTCCTACGTTATCCTTTACTATATGGAACGAGGCATGAAGATACAAAACCGGGGTGTCACAAACAGTGATGAACTTACCTTAAACTTGAGCTAACAATTTAAAGATGCGTTGCCAAGAAGTGGATTTAGGTTTGGGAGAGAGACGTTGGATATTTGAATAGAGGATTAGGGGTTAGGAATTTCAGGCAAAGACAACGGATTTCACAGAACATTACTTGCTTCAAACGACGTTAAGATTTTGAAAGAGGTTGGGGAGATATCAGTTGTAATCTATATATATAAAAACAGATTAGTCTGCGGTACCTTTGTACAGTAGTTTTTCCACCAAAATTGTCTCAAGTGAGGACATTTTAGATATTTTTTATATGTTAGGTAGATTCTGCGGTTCATTATAAATTAATATTTCTCTATTTTTTTTCAATTAGTTAGGAATTATGATACTTCTCTATTATTATCTTCAAATATTTTGATTAAATATTTTGTTGGATGTATCTTATCTTCTTAAATATTTTGTTAGATTAATTTATATTCAATGTTTTTTGATTTTTTAATTTAAAATTTTTTTAATATACATATCTTATCTAAGAAGTATTTTGTAATTTGTATTAAACTATTTAATCTTTAGTTGATGCATTAATTTTTAATTATTGTTTATATACTTTTAAATCGAATCGTTAATTATTACGTTACTTCTTTTGTATATGACAAATATAGTTTAATTAATGCTTCATAGTTTACAAAATTCACAGTATAGTCACAGAGAAAAAATGTTTAATTTCCTGAGATATAAGAATGACAAGGGGTCGGGTCGGGATCGGGCATGCTACACCCGTTAACATACATATCAATTTTTTTCCTCATCACCACTTAAATCGGAGACGGGTTAGGGAAGTATTAGTACATGTAATTCATATTACCTAGTTATTAGCCAATTGAAATATATTTATATATTCCTATTTTCCTTTTTTGTTTATTAAATAGTATTCTAAATATTAAAATTACAACTGAAATTACTGAGCTTTCTTGATAAGTTTTATTATTTTTTTACTTTATAAACCATTAGAGTTTTTAGTAAATATTTTTATTTTTGTCCAAAAAAGGGTAAATGAGTCGGGTAAGAATAAAAATTATCATACTCTTCCCTGGTACATTGTTAAGTCAGGTCAATTTCTTTAATCTCTTCCCGGACTGAATTACTTATTTAGTCGGCTATCCCTATTTTAACAGGATCGGGTATCCGTGGGTGTCGAGTTTGTCGGGTCTTTTTGCAACTCCTATTAAAGTCACTTAATAGCATTCCATATCAAGTAAACACATAGTAACTATTAGTTAACAGCAAGATAATCAAAATATTATAGTTTAATATGATTAATCATACATTACTTAATAGTTCGTATTGATGTTAGATATAATTTTATTTTGTATCTTTTCGTGCAATACACGGGTGATAATATAGTAGAGGATAGAAGAGTAAATTGATATTTTCCATGGTTTTTGATTTTTTTTTATTGTCATTATTTGAGTCAATAGTCATTTCCCTAAAATGTTTTGCGGGGTTTGGTCAATGGGCTAAAAACCCCAGAGAAATATGAGATGGACATAAGATTGACAAGATGGGTGTTTGTTTAGTATAATCATTGAAATTTTGTGATCTAATTGAGAGTGAAATGAAAATTCAGTCACTTCACGTACAAATTAGAATTCCTTTTCTTGAAAAAGTATTAAACGGCGTCAATGAACATGAAGCAATTCAGGAACGTCGAGCAGAAAAGTGGCCGATGGAGCTTCGTCCTCGTCTGTTACATTGATCAACGAATTTGACAACGAAGAGCTGTTATACGGGTCGGAATCGGGATGGGTCGAAGCCCGAACCCACTGTGATCACCTTGCTTCTTTGTCACAAGATCTCTCGCACCTTCCAACTCCGGACACTCCCTGCAACAGGTACGCCCCCCCGTAAATCCTAGACACTCGGCTTGTATTTGCTCTTCTTCCATTAAAGTAGCATCAAGTTGATTGAATGTTTTCTTGAAGAATACAAGGGATCCCGGTACTGCTAATATTTAATTGAAATATCAAATTGAGATCGATTTTCATGATCTGAGTTACTTATTGGAGGAGAAATAACAATTTTCAGGTAATTGTATCCTATAGTGTTTTAGTAGCAGCCCTATGACTGGACAAACTGATTCACCTTCTATCTCCAAATTTATTGAGAGAGCAGGTCTGAAATTGTTTCAGTTAATATTCCTCCGCTGGTTATTACACTTTTTAAATTAGAGATGAGGCTGTTTCTGATGCGTGGAAAACTTTGAGATTTGTCAAGCCCCTGTCCTGAACTATAATGTTCCCCAATACCCATGGGCTTGAATGAAATCCTCCAAATTCAAGTGAAGACACTGGACACGTATGTTGACAAGGCTGAAACTTATATTGGCATTTGACATCATTCTTAGCTTATTCCACCTTCTCAATTGTTGACACTATCGACTGTCATCCATTAAGTTGTCTTTGGTTGTAGAAGTAAGCTAAATTATGAAATTTTCTGTAATGCTTTACTTCTAATCTTCTATGGTAGAGAATTCAAAACTCTCTACTGAATGAGCTTAAAAACCTAATTTATCTTCCTCCTTTTTTTAATTGAATTCGAAGTCCAAAACCTAATTATTTTTTGGTAACGTTCTTCAATATTTGGAACACTAGATAGAGAAGTTTCTCCTGAAGCTTCTTTCTGATTTAAGTTTCTCCATGTATTCCAAATCTTTGGGTTATGTATCTCTCCCTCTTTGGGGTTTCTTTTGGGGAAGGGATGGGGGCGTTGAGTTCAAGAATTGAAAAATGTGGGTAAGGCCCTTTTGCAAACTCATTTTAATGAGTTTTAATGAGAAATGAGTTATAAGAGAGATAATGAGTGGGGGTTGAATGGTGGAGATTTGTACAGTACATGTGGGTCTCATGAAATACGTGGATGTTATTAGTTTGATCAATTTTTATTTAAAAATATAATTGATTTGCAAAGATGGGCAAGGAAATCTTGTAACCAGGAAGCACAATGCCATACTAGTTTCTGCTACTTTTGTGCTTTACTTGACATCATCCTTGAAGAAGAATCATATTTTCTAACGGTGACAATGTCTTGAAGGTGCCAACATCCTGATGAAAACTGGCTATGCTTGTGCTGCAAAGATGTCCTCTGCAGTCGTTTTGTGAACAAGCACATGCTTGAGCATTATC
>CAVNYN010278976.1:0-10156 GCA_963692815.1 Nyctanthes arbor-tristis | reverse complement strand
ACTAATTAGGCTTTTAAAAATATTGGAAATGAGCTTGTCCATTCTTCTCCCCTTTAAACCCTTCTCCTCTGCTCGACCAATTCCTCTGCAATCAGAGTCTACTTTACTGAGAATTTTAGAGAAAAACTTTTGAGTTTCAAAGATGGTTGCTGGGGCGACCTCCATTGCGACGCCAGATGTTGCAGGGGCGATCGCCCCATGCCCCCTTTCCCTCCGCCCTTGGGTGTTGTATGATACAACATCACTATCTAGTATTATTATAGTATAAGATCTCTAGTACTTGAACATATATTCATATCTAAAAAAATATTATAACTTTCCCCTCTGCATTTTAGCGCAATTACTATGATTTTATGATAAAATGTTAGTTGGATTATATTCATTTTCATAATACCTCCGTCCCACAAAGATGGTGGTTTAATTTTTTTTATCCGTCTCAAAATATAATCCACTTTCCCATTAAAAAATTAATTGGAATATTAATTTTCTTTTATATTCTTGTTTATCATGCATTGTAATCAATAAATAAAATAATATTTTTTAAAGTGAAATATTTAATAAATGAAAGATCGGAAGAGAAAAGTTATATTAAATTTTCATATCCACCACTATTAATAACACTTTTCTTAATTTTTGTGAAAATGGGAATGGGACTATTTTTCTAAAATGAATGTAGTATTTGGTTATTTTTGATTCATATAAATAGTGTTTTTAATTTAGGGGTGTCCCCAGCATGGATTTTGATGGTTTTCCTTTCTTTTTTTTTTAAATCCATGCAATTCTAAGTGTCCTTAGTTTAAAATTACGTAGGTTCCATCAAATTCTGCTGTTCTCAATTATTTTATGGATTTAGATATATTTCTCTAGATTTTATGTTTAAAAATACACTTACAACTTTCTTGCCAAAATCCGACATCCCCCTCAAATTCTTATGGATTTCATTTCATGGGTTCTTTTTTTTTTTTTTTTTTTGCCCCTTGCTTTGTTTTTATTTGATGAGACTTTTTAAACTTAAATAATTAATGAAAATTTAAACATAAAACTAATTAGACTTGTTTCTTTTCCATTACTGTATTAATCATATCACATGCAGCTTGTGCAAGATAATATATGATCACAATAATACATATTTTCTTCATTGCTCTAATTTCTGAAAAATCATATCATTCATATTCAATTTATGCAAGAGAAATTGTTAATAGATGGGATAAGATATATATATATTATTGTAATATGATATTAGTAAGTTTAAAATAATTTTACAATTCTTTTTTTTGAAAAAATTTTAATAATTTCATAATTCTTAATAATATCTAAAAATTCCTTCAAAAAAATAATATCTAAATTGATAAAAACTTGTGGTTTTTTTTCTCGTTACTCAATTTTTTGTAAACCACAACATATTTAATTTGTGCAAAATAATATCCAGAATTAACCATTATAACAATATAACAAGTTCTATAATAATTTCATAAAATTATTATAGTCTTACGAAAAGTATATATACGAATTTTTACTATGTTTGTCCATTTTAAGAAACACAATATTATAGACTTTATGTTTTTAACAACATATAGTATAAATATTTTTAATTATTACTTTTTTTATGATGGTGAAGTAAGAAGTTAACTTTTTCACTTATAAAGTTCACGTTCAATTGTCCAAAATAAAATAAAATAATAAACTCCAACGAGAATGCCTAGAACAAAACGCTATGAAATTCTAAAATTTATTAGATTTTATGTCGGAGATCTCCCATTAAATTCAATAAAATCTTTAGTATCGACTTCCGTTAGAATATAGCGGAATTTGTGGAATTCTTCTTTGCAACTTTAACAAATTGAGGTCACTTTCTCTCTGTGATATCCATTGCATATGACACGAAATTTGTCATTTCTAAAATTTAGTTTCTTATATTGCCATTAAGAATGAGTCTTTCTAATAAGCCAAATCTGGCTCTCACGAGCCAGATGGGCAATTAAAATCATCTAATTCACATTGGCCGCTCCGTACAAAGAGCCAGATTTAACTCATTAGAAAATCATATAAAAGAATCACATGAAATAAAAGTATCCAAGTACAAATAAAAAAAATTTACAAACATTAAATTTAACTTCTATAAATATAAACAAGCCGATTTAAGACATTTTTAAAAGGAAATTTCTAATGAATCAGGGCCGGGTTCCTTACGGAGCCCCGTTTCCAATGAGATGTTAACATGTAGTGTGTGTCAAGTGAAGTGTCAATCTGTAATTATAGAGCGAGCTCTGTAAAAAACCCGGCCTTATTTTCATAACTGGACCGTTTTTTAAAAGGTGTCATTAACGATGAAAAAGTAAAATAAATTTTTTAACATTTTATAAATGACTACATTAGTCAATTGAGCCAGACACCGCTAAAATAGCTTGTCTAATCTAATCCACTAAAAATTTCGTGCAACTCCAAAATGGCCTTCAACTGAAGTTGTAATTGACAATAACTAAAAACAGTCGTATTGTCATTGCGGTTCTTTACGTAAAAAACCACCATTTATTAAAAAAATATCCCTAGATTAAAAGTAATTGTAAAAATATTATTTTCTATTTTAAAACTACCATAAACCAATTTAATTAAAATTCAATTCTTTATTAATTATTATTTTTTATAAATTATAATTACTTAAAGTATAAATTTTTTCAATAAAAAAATAGTCATCTTGATGCACCACTAACAACACTTTTAACTCGAGACCGCCGTCAACTGCCGACACCGTCACGATACAAACACAGTAACAATGTTACCATTCATAAGACAAATGTTACCACCCAAAAAAATATCACATTAACAATAACAAAGAAGCAAATTTGTCAAAAAAAAAAAATAGGTGTGTTTAGTGTAGCCGACGCCACTGTTTTTAAAAAAAAATCATAATAACGAGATGGTAACAAACATGATAAATAATAATAAAATGATAAAGCATGAGAAAATAACAATATGATAAAGGTAACATAGGAAAATAAACCCAAAAAAAATCAACTGAAAGATGGTAACAACTACGATAAATTGTAACATAGAAAAATAAACCAAAAAAAGTCAACCAGGAGATGGTAACAACCCCGATAAATGGTAAGAAAGTGATAAAAAAGGAAGAAATTAAATAACCAATTAGGGTTTCAGCCGCCAAGTGTGAAAATTCAAAAAATATAAAAATAAAAAAATTGAAGATGCAGATGCAGATTCAACCGTGTGAAAATTCAAAAAAATAAAAATAAAAAAATTGAAGATGCAGATTCAGCCGCCGGAAATGTTCCAACGGCGACATCAAATAGCAGCGGTAGTGGCTGTGAAATACTAGCGACTAGAGACGCATGGCAGATTATGGTGGTGGAAGTGGCGGGTGGTGTGGCTGGAGGTGGAGTGTTATAGTACTAGACGACGATGATAGGTTCTGGTGCTGGGAGCTGCGGTCGGTGGGCGAGGCGGCGGCGGCAAGTTGTGGTGGTAGGTCATGCGGCAGGTAGTGTGACGCAGCGGCAATGGGCTGTAAGGGGTTGTGGTGTTTGAGCTAGCTAGGGTTTTACATAAATACACACACACACATATGTATATATATATATATATAATCTAGGGTATAAATAAATAAATTAATATTAAAATTAATTACAATGATTTATTAAAATAATAGAATGATAAAATAAAGTGATTTATTAAAATAATATAATTAACGGTATAAAAACAATGTAATGAGGTATAATTGTAAATAGTTTGACATTATTGTGTATAAATGATGGGACTAATAACAAAATGGTAGAATGTTTAATTTCCTCATTGTCAAAACTTAATTGCCCTAAGTTTAAAAAAAATTTTCAAATTTAAGTTGTCAAAAAGCAGTACGTGTCATATATAGATAGGGTGTCTCCTTTTAGAGACTAATGGAAATATTGGATGTATCCAAATCAAAATTGGGGGAGGGGACAATTGCAACCCACTCATTTAGATTTTTTATTTAAGAAAGTAATGGAATCTAAAATAATAAAAAGGGTATAAAACTATTATTAATACATAAATCATGACAATTTTATTTTGTCTACGCATATATGTTATTATACATACGTGTAATATATGACACACATCTAGGCTATAAGTGTGGAGTACTTGTAGCTCTAGATGTTTGACACATATATACGCATACATAATAATATGTATGCGTGTAGACAAAATAAAATTCTTGACATAAACTAATTTAAAATTAGAGAGAAACTGATAAAAATGTTCTCCTCCCATATCCCGCCACCCGTCCTACATGGGGGGCTGTCCAATATAGTGAGTGTCGGGATAGCTAGGATAGCCCCCGTGTGGGTGTCAAGACAACGCCATGTAGGCCGGGTGGCGAAATAGCTGGGACGAGAAAGAGACTCGAGAAACTAATGTAGACAATACTTGGGTTTCAATTTCAATAAAACTCTCATCTTGTTCGAAATCAACCAGGGAACCACACAACTCGCTCAAACGAAATAATAAATAAATAAACCCAGTGGTCCCTTAATTCGCCAGGTTTACAAAGAAACGAAGAAAAGGATAAAAAAAATGACAATTGAAAACAGGAAAATGTATTTTGACCATCTAAAGACCTCAAATGTCTTAAATTCACCGTGCACCATGGCAAAGCCTTCTGAAATAGTGTTATAGGCGAAAAATAGACACTGAATATGCATTTTATGGCAATTTAAAGTTGCTAATGTCACTAACGCTACATACGGTCCCAGTGGTCTAAAAGGCTATCACCTGATTTTGAACCACATAGAAATCAATACACTTTTTTCTTGAGCAGAAACCAATATATTTAATAAACCAGTTCAATTTCCAATTTAGAGATATTTCAGACGATAAAAAGTTAAATAGATTGATTAAATTGTACAACTTTCTTGCTCTTTAAAGAGTTGAACCTTTCACGATAAAACCACCTACCGTAATAACTCATTACCATTTCGTTACATTTCAACTCTAAAATCTATTTTCTGAACGGAAAATCAAAGAAGTGAAGTAAAAATTTTCCTTACCAAATATGTAAACTGATATATCTCTAGCAAAATTAGTAATGTAATTATTTTTGTTCCAACGGAAAAAGACTCATTTGGAGCTAGTGATACATGGATTGCATATGCTGAAAAAAAAGTGGCCATGTGGATTGTGTGGACTGCAAAATTTTCCGTAAATTGGCGAGCTATGCATTTTAGTTTGCTAAGAATGTGTGTTTGATTGACAATGATTTTTCATAAAAAATGAGGTTTTTTATTGAAATTCATATTTTTGTGGTGTTTGATTCACATTTTTCTATGGAAAATATTTTCCATCATTTGGTCACGTGACCATATTTTCCTTAAAAACAAGGAAAATGTTTTCCTATAGGGGGTGTAAGTTTTTTTTTTCTAGGTAATTCATATTTCTTTCCAAGAATTTCACTTCTAATCAAGCACGTTACAATTCATTTTCTATGTAATTTAATTACCAATAATTTAATTGACACGAAAATATCTCCTTTCCAACTAAATTACATACTTATAATCAAACGCACTCTAAATTCAATTAGGTGGGTAACCTGTTGTATGTTACTTATTTTTTTGTCTGGTCGTTAAACTTATTTGAAATCATTGGACATCTTATCAAATATCGTTTGGCAAAATTAGAAATTTACTAAGGAGATAGATAAGACTCTTGATAAAGATGAGTTTTACCATTGACGTGATGGAAATCTAATAAAAGTAGCTTTTATTAAATTTCTACCATATCAGTGATAAGACTATTTATCATGAGTCTTATATATCTTCTTAGTCGGATTGGGGAAAATTAGGCTATATACTTTGTTTTGTAAAAAGTTAGAAAGACACATTGTTTTTCGGCAAGAAGTAAAAATACGGGCTCTTCATGTCGTGCGCCACGCCCATTTGACCTGTTTCTCCATTTAGAAACACAATTGATTCACCTGGCCTCGGGTACAGTTAAAGTAGTTGTTGCTATAATTATTATTATATTATATATTACGAGGGTTATCACTTGTATACTGTACGGAAATAATATCAATCAAAATTTTAATGATAATATGTACAAATTGAAGTAGTCAATGTGAGTCAATCATACATTAAAAATAAGAGTAAAAAATGTTCGATAGTTGGCGTTCCAAATTATGTATTTTCAACAATGCTATATAAATTGACAATAAATGAAAAGGTACTTTTTCCAACAAAAAAAAGGTCTTACTTGAAATAGTAACTCAAATGGACTTTGTTTAACTTGATTTCTATGAAGTCAGATCGGGTTCTGTATATAAAGACTGACTGTCAATAGATAGAACGTGATTGTTTTTTTATTGACGATCAAGTTTCATACACAGAGCCCAACTATATAGAAAAAGCGTTTTGCTTAATAATTATATATCATAGTCAAAAGAAATTGTTTACCCTTCAAAAAAAAAAGATTTTACTTAAGAACTTAAAACATAGACAACCTTAACACTTCACCACAAATAAATTTTATTTTTTTTTATAAATCCATGATGCCGGCAGAATACACTGAATTATCTAACAATATGCAATTCTCTTAGTGAATGAGTCTACATACACTAAAAGAAAGACAAATTGACATATATCATACACTAAAAGAAAGACAAATTGACATATATCTATATCTTTAATCTGAACTTAAAATAGATAGGAATCATGCAAAAATTATGTGGATAGCAACATGAATAATCAGTTAATAATGGAGTATTTGTACTTCTTTATTTCCCAAGTCTCGATATCTTGTCAAATAAGTGAAGTCAGAAATAAAATAATTTATAAATTCCTTTATTTGGCATGACATAGAAAACAATATATTTCCAATACATATAGCCAAATTTTCAAATTTGCAGTAATGGTAGAATATCTTTACAATCTATAAACCCATTTTTTCAAATTTGCAACAATGTAAGAATATTAAAGGACTAAGAAAAGGTTTAAAAATTATTCTTCAATGGCAAATCATCCATTTGTTTCAATCCAACATCCAGTCATGTTGCTAATAAACACGATATATATAATATTCACCTTGTATATGGAGGACATATCAATGGAAAACACGATATATATATATATATATAATGCTAGAAATTTGCTCAATTTTAGTGGAAAAAAATGAGGTATCAATGAAATAAATAGAAAATGAACTTAAAAAAAAAATACCTTATTATATGATATCACCAATTATCTTACAATGCCAGACAATTGGAGGGAAAAAGTTTGTCAGACATCTTACTTTTATTATATATATAATAATATATATATAGATTATTATTCATTTACCACTTTTCTTTTATTTTCTGTTCTTTTTAAACGTTTGTTGTCATTTGTTTGGTTATTCTTCTTTATTTTAATTCGTGAATTTTATCTAAATGAAAAAAATGAAAAAAGTGCGATAATTTATATATAAATTAAAAAATCACATTTATTTAAAAGTCATAATTAATGAAAGAGTCACATATATATTGAGATTACAAGAACAAAAAAGTCACGCAGAGAAAATTAAAATATTACATTTAATTAAAAGTCACATATATAATTTAAAAAATCACACTTAATTAAAAACTCCCATATATATAGAAACACCGCACTCTTTCTAACAAAATCATAGTAAATTTTCATTTGTGTAAATCTATGGTTTTTATTTGTGTGTGACTTTTCAATTGAAAAAGTTACAGATCGGAAGAGCACACGTTAAAATTGACTCTAAGTCATATATAGTAAATGCAAAATAATCATTATGTGATTTTTTAAAATAAAAAATTACATGGCACACGATTTTTTTATTATTCTATGATTTTAATCTATATGTGACATTTTAGTTGACTTCTGTACTAATCTATATGTGATTTTTTAGTTGAAAAAGTTACATGAGACATGACTTTTTGAAATCAACTCAAAGTCACGTATTTTATTATCCTTATCTAAAGTTAAGGGTAAAAATGCCCTTTTCTATAGACTTTCGGTGAAATTAGATGAAAAATGTTAAGAGGGACTTTTCAGGCTAGTTTTCAAAATGTTGGGAACTCTACGGGTCGAACAAAAGAGTAGAGACGAAATTAATACATTTTCCAAATGCTGGGGACTTTTGTGAAATTTACCCTAAAAACTAATATAACAACTACATTCTAAAAGAAACGTGGTCAATCTTTGTGGGACGGAATGAGTATTTAAGAAAAGAGAAAAAAAGTGTAAATTTGACAAAAGGTCCTCAACCTTTGTATTTTGAATTGCCTGTGTCCCTAACCTTTTTTAGCGCACTGAGTCCTTAACCTTTTATAATACGTACAAAAAGTCTTCCGATCTCTAACGGAATCCATCCAAAATTTCTTTAAATGGTCGAGGAAATTACCTTTATGCTGTTATCTTTTAAATTTAAATATTAAAAAAATAAAAAAGGAAAAGGAAAAAAAATACAACTCCACCACCCACCCCCCAACCGGCAACTACTTTGACGTCAGAAATGACAGCATTTTGGCAACCAGTTGGTTGCCAGAATGCTACCATTTCCACCAACTGAAGAGGGGGTAGTCTGCTCTATTTCTGCCATTTTCGGCAGACTAAAGAGGTGGAGACTCCCCCTTTTAGTTTTGTGAAATGGCAAAAAATAGGGGTGTCTTCCCCCATTTTCTGCCGTCTCCCCACCGTTTTCCATCGTTTCAGGTAGTTGAAAGGGGGGAGTCTCACCCCTTTAGTTTTCCGAAAATGACAAAAAATGGAGGGAGACTCCACCGTTTCAGTTGCTGAAAATGGCCATTTCCGGCAGCTAAAGTGGTTGCCGGTAAAGGATGGGGTTGAGTTGTTTTTCCCCCTTTTTCCTTTTTTATTTTTATATTTTTTTAATTTTAAAACTCTTTTTAATTTTTAAATTTAAAAGGTAAGGATATAAAGGTAATTTCTTCAACCATTTAATGGAATTTTGGATAGACTCCGTTATGAAGGACCTTTTTGTGTATTTATGAAAGATTGAGGACTCAACGAGGTAAAAAAAACTAGGGACCAAGCGATTCAAAGTGTAAAGGTTAGGACCTTTTGTGAAATTTACCCAAAAAAATAAAGTATCATAATTCAATGGGTAATTAAGAGCTAACGTCCCCAACCTTTTAAGTATTTATAGATAATGTCCTAACCTTTAATTTTCCTTCTGTGGATCCTTAACTTTTTAAAAAATCCCCAGTTTAGTCCCTAGTGACGGAAATCGTCAATTTTGTCTGTTAAGTCAGGGACATTTTTGGTTAAATATAAAAAATAAATATTTTAATTTAAAAAAAAAGAAAAATGGTCCCCCCAACTGCTATTTCCAAACGGTTGCCAAAAATGGCATTAGCACCTCTTGTACTGCTGCCATTTCTGACAGCATAGGGGGAAGACACCTCTCTAAAGGCGCTGGAAATGGCAGCAATTCGGCAGTGACTCCCCCCACTGCGTGTGGAGCACCCCCTGTGCTGCCCAAAGAGGCTGCTGGAAATGGCAACCTTGGAAGCCCTTTTTTTTTTTTAAATTAAAATATTTAATTTTTATATTTTACCAAACATGCCCCTGACTTAACGGACGAAATTGACAATTTCCGCCATTATGGACTAAACTGGAGATTTCTTAAAAATTTGAGGACCTATAGAAGGAATATTAAAAGTTTGAGACCTGGTTTATAAATACTTGAAATGTTGGAAATGTTAGATGTAAATTGCGCTAATTCAAATTAATCTACAAAATGCAACTCATTAATGCCGACACATTTATATGAACTACGGAGACTTCTTGCAATTTGTGATACAGTCACTTTGTATGTGTGTGTGTGTGTGTTTTGTTGGGGTGGGGTGGGGTGGGGTGGGGAAAAAGAATTAAAAAAATCTCTATCCCTTCAAAGGAAGATTATACTCCCACCGTGAAAATTGTTAATGCACACAACATTTTTGTATTTACTAGATTAATTAATCATAATTTAATTGATGTAAATAACCATCACCCCTAATCATTTTTTCTTTATACACCACGCATCTTTGAATTTCTACTGAGGTACACGATTGTCACTGTCCTTCCACACTAGTACACCACGATTTCATTTTTCTTTGTACACCAACTTACAGCGGTTTCAATTTGACCACTTTCGCTATTCCCCT
>CAVNYN010278969.1:0-12147 GCA_963692815.1 Nyctanthes arbor-tristis | reverse complement strand
CAAAATAATAATAAATACATAATAATAGAAAAAAATAAATACACACATATATAATAAATAAATAAAAATAAAAAATGAAGACGGCCATCGCCTTGCAAGGATTTAAGTTCAGCTTGACTTTAGAGGCTGAGGATGACTTTGATCATCAACCTCTTGTTGAATAAATAATATACTACTTTTTGTATAATGTCACGTTGGTAATGAAAAAAGTATTATTATGTCAATTGTCATGTCTCAAAATTTGAAGGACCTTTTCCCGACTCGGATTGGGAGGAAAATTTCAACTTGTTAATTGACGAATCCATATTACCAAGTACTAAAATGTCACAACATACAATAGCAATTAGTTTCTCTAAGAGCTTGTTTGATTTTCATTATTTGTCTAAATTTAGGGAAATTATAATGAGGAGAGATAGTATGTTTATTGAAAATATAAAAATGTTTGAAATATAAGATTGTAGTTGAGTAGTTGTCAAATCAAATATCAAATCAATAGTAAGTAAAATTATAATTCTGAAGAATAATAAGAAATAATGAGAATCAAAAAACCTCTAAGTTCTTTTACTTTGATGCACGCAACGTGTATTTTATCAATACATGCCACATGGAGTAGGAGATTTTGTAACAAAACCTCCATGAGGTGCTTGAACATTACCGGAGTAATAATATCTTTGTGGATATGCATCTCATGTTAGCCTTTTATTTTTTTCTCATTCTATTTCAAATTTGAATTTAGTCAAACAAATTACATCTACATATCTTATATAAGACACATTATACTATACTGCACATATATCCATCATTCAACTCGACATTCTCCCTCTTATTTCAAATTTGAATTTGGTTAAACAAATTATATCCACATATCTTATAAAGCCTATTATATTGCACATATATCCGTCATTTAATTCAAGTCATTCTCTCTCTTATTTCAACAAAAAATAAGAAAAATTAGTTTGCTAACGGCAGTTTTCAACTAATTTCTCTTTCAATTTGAGAAAACTTCACCAACAAAGAGAGCGTCCACCTAATTTACAATAATAAATTAATTTATTTATTTTAAGAAGAATATATCTTTTATTAGCTTGCATATATATAGAAACAAAATGATGTTCAATTCTTATTATAATAATTCTCTAAATATAATAACTTAAAATGAGTAGTGAAATTAAATGAATTTTTAAAATATATGATTATTTATAATTGAGTAATTATCAAGTAAGTGGTAAGTCAAACTGTTGAATTATAATGTGAATCAAATGCCCTTAAACGAGTTGGAGAAAATTGTATGAGAAAACACGATAAATGATAAATTCCAATTAATTGAAAATAGAATAGAATAAACAAACGGGGACTCTAACCGAAAAAGGAGGAGGTAAAAAAAATTTTAAAAAAAAAGGAACTAACAAACATTAATAGTGTTGTGTTAAGGAACACTAACATGACATTAATTAATTGACATATAGAAGTTAATGGTTAATTTTGATGATTAAATTTTATTCATTGAATTGATGTTCCATGTTATTGTTGTTCAATAGAAATTCATAATAACGATTCTTATAGTAGGCTCAATCATATATATATGTTTTATAATAACTTCTTCAATTTATCTAGATGTTGGACGGACTATACACGAATATAGAACGTTAAGTATATTTTAACAATTATAGCGATGCTTCAAAAGGAGGATATAATTTGTTCGATTCTACACGAGTGATATCAACCAGAAGTCAAACTCAAAAGTGAATATTGAGATAATATACATTATATGTAAACTCAAAGACACTCCAACGAGTATAACAACAAACATGGTAATACAACACATTAAATTATGACAAAACAAGACAACTATCACACAAACAAATCATCCTAAAAACGATTCACTGAATTATAAGCTAATCCATAAAATTGATCATGTGAAATCCACATGTTTGAGACGACCACAACTCATGGAGATTTTGGTACCTCTGGCACCGTGGGCTTAGGAAGTTCAGGTTGCTTTGGAACTTTTGGCTTTGGCAAAGTTGGTAATTCAGGCTTTGGAATTGTGGGCACTTCTAGTTTTGGCATTGTTGGCAACTCTGGCTTTGGAAGTGGAGGCAACTCCGGTTTTGGTCGGAGCTCCGGCTTTGGCAATGGTGGGAGCTCCGGCTTTGGCAATGTTAGCACTTCAGGTTTTTGGATTGTTGGGCGCATCGAGTTTTGGCAACTCTGGCTTTGGAGGAAGCTCAGGCTTCAACAGAGTTGGCACTTCGGGTTTTGGTTTGGTAGGCAACTCTGGTTTAGGTAATTCGGGTTTTAGAGGAAGTTCGGGCTTTGGCAATGTTGGCACCTCAAGTTTTGGAACTTCAGGCTTAAGCAATTCAGGTTTTGATGGAAGCTCTGACTTCAGCATCATCGGTACCTCGGGCTTAGGTAGTGTGGGCACTTCAGGTTTTGGTGGGAGCTCTGGCTTCGGCTTCCGATCTGGAACTTCAGGTGTTGTCTCCAATAGACGTCTTGCCTCAATTGCAATCCAGTTTCCACTTGTCAATAGCAATGTCACTAACAAAAACAAGAAAAGCAGCGAATGCTTATTACAAGCCATAGCTCAAACAAATGTCTAGTGATTCAAGAATGCTTTCTAGCAAAACAGTTTCAATTTATGATTGAATATTTGTGTGCTCAAGTTCATATAGACATGGGATGTGGAGAAACAACAAAAGAAATGTCTTGGTTGGTAGGAAAACGTGTGTGTTAGTTCGACATCTCAATGGTTTTCCTTCCAATTTTCTAGTAATAACTGCCAATTCAAATCCCAACCAGCAAAGTTTCCAAGCATAATTGCTGCATTTGGATCTAAACAGATGAGATTTGTTATAATTTGTCGTATGTTGGACAATTGACTTAAATACACAAGCGACTGAATTAGGTAGATACAAAAATCCAATTTTGACATTAGGGGAAAATGCGTGCATTTTGATCACCAAAATAATAATAATAATAATAACAACAACAATAATAATAATAAAATAAATAAATAAATAATAAATAAAATATACATATACACACATATAATAAATAAAATAAAATAATAAAGATGCCTATCGCCCCACAAGGATTTTAAGTTCAGCTCGACTAGTCTAGACTCTAGAGGCTTGAAGGATGATTTTGATCATTGAATAATAAAACTACTTTTTGGATTTTGTCACGTTGGTTATGTGTATGATACAAATATCATGTAATGTCTCAAATTTTGAAGCACCTTTTCCCGACTCTCGAATTGGGAAGAAAATTTCATGAATCTGTATTGGAGACGTACTAGATTTTTATTCATACATTGCATGGGAATATATCAAATTATCTACATAAATATCAATATTTCGTTTCCGTTGCCGTCATCTTACAATAATTATATTGTACACTAAATTGAAAGCAATTAATCCAATAGAGTATTATATGATATGACACTATATGATTCCATGTTCATATAGTGTTATATACCATATAGTATTAGATTATTTTTACAATTAAATAACATCAATAAAACAAATAAATTTATTTACCTTATGATACACAAAGGAAGATGGACTACATAGTATGAAATGATTGTTAGCCCGATGGTATTGCGTAGTATTCTTATAATTTTTTTACGAATACATTAGATCGTCACGGATGATGTAAAAGGTAAAATCATGCCATCATAATAAAAGAAGATTAATTAATCTCAAACAATAAATATGAAGAAGTCACATTTTGATAACACATAGGGTGTGTTTGATTGTCGTAATTTTCCACCTAAATTCCCACTTTTATGATATTTGATTGGCTTTTTTCCGTGAAAAATATTTTCCAACTTTTGGTCACGTAACCATATTTTTCCAGGGAAATAAGGAAAATATTTTCCTTAGAAGACCTAGGTAATTCGTTTTCCAGGGAATTGGAATTCTATATTTCTTAAAATATTGAATTATTTTTTAACTTATAAAATATAAAAATTGGAAAACATGCATGTGAATTGAGAATTTCTCATTTTCTTTTTCTTTTTTTGGGATTTTATGTGACATGACATTTCTTGCCAATGTTAACGAATATAAGATCTTATAATCATTTCAAATTTTCTAATTATGGATTGTTATATTGAAGTTTATAACTTTATTTTATCTTCATATTCATATACAAATCACTCACTGAATTTCTTGTAATTTCTTTTTTAGAGTGGTAAACTATCTAACGAGACTATAATCATCAGAAAGTCTCACTCTATGTACCCTATCTTCAGATCTATTCTCAAATGTTCTCATCATATCATCATTGTCCATGAAAAAAATCACGCAGGACAAAAACTTGACATTAGTTATCTTTTTTATTCGTTATGGTTTGATTTCATCTCAAATATAAACATATATTCAGCTTAAAATTAGAGCTGGCATAGTTTTGACAAATAAATACATGGAAAAAAGTATAATTTATATATATAACTTGATAATTTCAATAAAAAAATAATGACTATCAAATAATAAAATTTGGTAAAAAAAATTGTTTCTATGGAAAATAATATTTATCAAACACCAAAAGATGAAAAGCAACAACTATTTCTAGTGAAAAAATTAAGTCAATCAAACACGTATAACTAACATTTCCAGATCGGAAATTAATTCTGAAGAATTCAATTATCTATAATTCATTTTCTTTCTATACATTTTTCATGCTTCCAATCAAACAGTACCATAATGAAATTGATAACTTTAATATCTATACCAAAAGAGTAAAATGAATTGAAGGAACAAACCAAATGATGGCTCTTTATTATCAATTTTATTAATGGTATGGCAGATGAGGACTTTTCGATGAGAAAGAGAAATGTAAGAGAATATTCAGATAATGACCAAATTAAAATTTTTAAGTGTCACACTATACAATAGACTCTATGTGAGTTCTTTTATAATGAGACATTGTATAAAGTAATAATATCTTTGTGGATATAGGAGTCCAATGCAGTGGCACATGAATTGGCTTGTAGGACATGGTCGCTTGTTGAATCGCCAAAATAATAATCAATTTCCTTACTCTAGATTAAACAGAATTGTAGTAGCGGAGTAAGGGTTGAACCCCACAGAGAACAGTGCATAAATCAAGCAATTAGATGTTAACTAGAGATTGAAGGGTTTTGAGTTGAATTATTAATAAACTAATTTGAAAGCTAGTTAAAAAACAACTAATAAATGGAGTAGAAAAGATTAATGAAGGGAAACACCTAATTCTTGGTTCAGTTGAGTCTAGACTAATAATTCTCAAACTCTTGAAACGTACTTCTAGTATACAGTTGGGAATTCCAACCCTAGGTATTGAGAAGCTCCAATGACTCGAATTTTTCCTTAAGTGTAACTAATTCAAACAAGTTCTTGAATTATGTTAGCGGCCTAGGACAATCTAGAATGAGCTCTCTAAATCTAGTGCAAAGCCAATGTGTGGAATAAGAAAAATAGGTTAGATAAATACACAAAATCGCAAGCTCGTTTTGTAGTATTAGGTTGTGATAACCCTGACAATTAAAATCACTAGTTGCTACAAACGAATTAGGAGAAACAACATTTACGTATTGAATACCCAGTTCTGGCAAAAGACAAATAGACGCATCAATCAAAGGGCCCTTTCGAAAGGAAAACACAGAATTGTCATATAGATGAATGATAGATTATCACAACAATCCCAAATATTAATACCAGAAATAACGTTAAGAAAAGAGCTAAAAGAAAAACAAGTCTTTAGACATCAACGTCCCCTCGAACTAAGTAGAAGAGGCCTTAGACTTGCATGCTCACGTCGATTTCAAACTTTGAATCCCCGATCTTCAATCCTCTTGTGTTTCTCCAAAATTCTTGTCTCCGTTCCTCCTTCTCTTTTTCCACCATCTATTCCTCTTTTATAGTCCTTGAGAACGCCTCAAACCTCCCCCAAAAATCGTGTATAAAGATGGGCCGAAAAGAGAGTCCAAATCGGGAAGGATTTCTGCACATAGGGGATGGCAACCACCCTCAGCCATCAGGTCGCCCGCCCTCCTGCTTCTGTCTAAAATTCCTGTCTTTCTACACATACATGGCGGGTGCACTGCCAAGCAGGGCACCCGCCCTGCCTTCTCTGCCACCGAGGGGCCCTTCCTACAATTTCGGTTTTTTATTTCCTTTCTTTTCAGTCCTCCAAGTTCTATTGTCTAATACTTTGGTCCACGAGTTCGAAAATCTTTGTAAAGTATGTCTAAACTCGGTTTTCTCTACTTTTTACTTGGTCCTATTCCAAATGAACAAACTAATCACAAGCAACTATTTTAAGGTATTAAATCACATCATAAAACATCAATGTGGAGAAATTAAACAAGATAATATAACACCTATCAAGACACGACTGTATAGTAACCCATGTATCTCTTTTACTCTTTTAGATTAGCTTGATGCTTTGCTACATCATGATGTACCGAACGTTTTATTATTTAATGAGAATTGATCTCTTATTTTCAAAAAAAAAAAAAAAATCTTTTGTGGATATGCATCCCCGTTTTCAACTAATTTTACTTTCAATTTAAGAAAACTTCACCAAAGAAGAGAGCGTCTGCCTTAATTTTGTTAAGGTTTTTTAATTGGACCCCACCCCAACCCAAAAAAAGAAAAGAGTTTAGGTGGAGGTCTAAAAACCTCATTGAAACTTACATAGTGTTTTGCTTTAAAAAAAAAAGGAAAAGAAAATAGTGTCCACCTATTTTACAAGGATAAATTTATTTTAAGAATATATCTTTTATTAGCTTGTGTATATATAGAACAAATCAAAATGGTGTTTGCTTCTCATTATAATTCTTTAGAATTACGAATTATAATAGTTACACAAATTAAAATGGGTGGTGAAAATTAAATGAATTTTGAAAAATGTGTGATCATTTATTAATTTATAATAATTGAGTAGTTGTCAAATTGATGATAAGTGAAACTTAATGTAGAAATTGTGGTGAGAATCAAATGCACCTTAATAAAATATAAAATATGGTCGGACAAAATTGTATGAGAAAAGAGGATAAATTTCCAATTATTTGAAAAGAGAATAAATAAAAATGGCGAGTCTAACTAAAAATGAAGAGCTAAAAAAAATAAAGAATAAGAAACATTGACATGACATTCATTAGCGTCGCGTTAAGGAAAACTAACATGACACATTATTTAACTAGTAAATATATATAATAAGTTAATGTTAATTCTCGATTATCAAATTTTATTCATCTAATCGACGTTTGATGTCATTACTGTTAATATTAATTCATAATAATAATAACAATTCTTACAGCAGGTTCAATCATATATGTGTTTTATATTAACAAACTTCATTTTATCCAAATGTTCGACGGAGTATAAACGAATATAGAAGTGTATATATGAGATATCAAAACAAAAATATACATGATACGTAAACCCAAAGACACTCGAGAGAATAGTATAACAACAGACACAGAAATACAACACTATAAATGATAACTACCACACTAACAAATCATCCTGGAAGATGATTCAATGAATTATAAGCTAATCAATAAAATTAATCATGCGAAATCCACACATATGGTTGAGATCTCCGCAACTCATGGAGATTTTGGCAATTCTGGCACTGTTGGCTTAGGAAGTTTAGGTTGCTTTGGAACTTCTGGCTTTGGCAAAGTTGGCAATTCAGGCTTTGGAATTGTGGGCACTTCGGGTTTTGGCAAAGTTGGCAATTCATGCTTTGGAATTGTGGGCATTTTGGGTTTTGGCACAGTGGGCAACTCTGGCTTTGGCGATAGAGGCAACTCTGGTTTTGGTGGGAGCTCCGGCTTTGGCAATGGTAGAAGTTCGGGTTTTGGTGGGACCTCTGGTTTTGGCAATGTTGGTACTTCATGTTTTGGAATTGCTGGGGCGTCGAGTTTTGGCAACTCTGGCTTTGGAGGAAGCTCAGGCTTTGGTAGAGTTGGGACTTTGGGTTTTGATATGGTAGGCAACTTGGGTTTGGGTAATTCAGTTTTTGGAGGAAGTTTTGGCTTTGGCAACGTCGGCACCTCAGGTTTTGGAACTTCGGGCTTAGGCAATTCAAGTTTTGGTGGGAGATCTGGCTTAGACAGTGTCTACGCCTCGGGTTTAGGAAGTATGGGCACTTCAAGTTTTGGTGGGAGCTCTGGCTTTGGCAGAGTTGGAACATCAGGTGTTGTCTTCAACAGACGTCTTGCCTCAATTGAAAAATTACCACTTGTTGATAGTAACGTCACCAATAAAAACAAGAAAAGCGGGGCATGCTTATTACAAGCCATAGCTCAAACAAATGCCTAGCGATTCAACTTTCAAGAATGCTTTCTACCAAAATAGTTTCGATCTCAATCTAATATATTCGTACTTGCTCAAGTTTATATGGACATGGGATGTGGAGAAACAACAAAAAGAAATAGTTTGGTTTGGTGGGAAAAAGTGCGTGTTAGTTCAACATCTCAATGGTTTTCCTTCCAGATTTCTAGCTAACTGCCAATTCATATCCCAATCATCCCAAGCGTCGCATTTAGGATCTAAACATAGAAGATTTGTTATAATTTGTTGGACCATTGACTTAAATATGTAAGGGATTCAAATTTCAATTAGGTAGGAACAATTAATCCACGTTAGGGGAAATCTGAACTTGTACAAAAATAATCTGTACAAAAATCCTCTCGAAGTACAAAAATCAACTTCTAGAGGCTTAAAGGATGGTTTTATTCAATTGCCCCTAGTTGAATAAATAGTATTATTTCTTTGGATACTAGTTATTTCACCCGTACATTGCACGGGATGATAATACCAAATAATATAAGTTGATGTGTGCGTAAAAAAACAATATAAGTGCTACCCGTAATATGACATATTTTATTAATGAAGCTAAAAATGGTCTAAAAAAAAGGAAGGAATGTAACGACCCGAAAAATCTACCTGCTTGCATTATGACTCTTTTTATTGTTAAGTAGAACTATTAAATTATTTTAATGATTAAATGATGAAAAGAGAAAAAAATAAATACAAATTATGTTAATATTTGTAATAGACGACTTTAGTCGTTTACCTTAGCATGTTTTAACTTTTCTTATTGTTAATGATTTTGGAGTTTTCAAAATACTATGATATAGTACTCTCCAAGAGCTTCGCACAAACACTAAAAACTCTTTATTTGGATTTCATTTGACCTTTCAAAATTAAATAGAATTAAGAATCGATAAAAAGACGTAAAAAAAAAAAAAGATATTCAATACATGGTTGCCAAGTGGCAACCATGTGCCAAGACCCCTGTAGTCTAATGACATCCTAGTTAAGTTCTTAAATCCTTGGTCAAGAGTTCGATTCCCCACCCCTACAATCCCTTTGTAATATCAAAAAAAAAGTGACAACCATGTAGAGGAACAACAAATTGTCTTATGTGAGGAAATGAGAGAAAAAAATGGAAGCATACGATTGGCTTTTGTGGCATAAAAAGAGTGATTGCCACTTGTCAAGGAATCATTAGAAACAAATGCTCATAAATAGCCAAAGGCTTTCCCCATTTCCATGCACCAACGTCCCTTCTCTCTCTCTCTCTCTCCTATAATTGAATCCCTGGTCCTTTATTGTTTACCCATGACAATTTTGGTCCCCCAACTATCAAATATATTATTTACACGAGAAAATTATATACCAACACACCAAATTCATGAAACAGTATGAGTACACATTTAAATTTAAGAAGATCGGAAGAGCACACTCGAAGGCAAGAGGGGCTAAAGAACAAGAAAGCAAGAAAAGAAGAACTTATAATCCCTAGCTTACGTGAAATATTTGAGAAATACTCATGTGTTATATGTTCTTGTGATCATGATGATGTTCTCTAACGTCAAGTATTGTTCATGATCAAATCTATTATGAGATAGGTTATGCTATGTGATTCAGTTCATGTTATGTATAACAATTAAAGAACAAGTGCTTTTTCAGAAAAGGAATTACATTTAGATCTTCCCCATCAGTTTCAGAACATAATTATGTTCGGTACATGAAATATTTAGTGAAGCACTTTTTCAAAGTTGTAGGAGACTACCAAAGTAGTATATGATAAAACCTTCAGAATTAGTTATGATTTTGTGAGGCTAATATGTGACATATGATCAAACATCATGTTATGTTATAACCGAATCAGTTATATTGAGTGCTCGGGGTAAGACAGGTCTATGATATAATTCAGACACAAACTCACGTTTTTAAAAGAAAACTTGAATGTGTAAAGGTTTCTTACTGAATATCCTATATTCATTGTTTTCCATGTTTTCAAAACTTTATAAGTGCTTAGAACTATGTGAAATGAGCTCTCGAGAAGCCTCGTACACGGGGTGTCTACATGTCAATGTTATCGAGTCAGCGCCTATGGAGAATGGTCGTTTCATCACTGCGAACCATTGGTCATGACTAATAAGAATAATTGATAATTAAATAATAATCAAATTGATGAACTAACATATGAGATGGACAAATTGGGCATGGACATACCTATACTTTTGGGAGTATTGACAAAACAGAACATATGCTGGACATTGGCTAAATCTTGGACATGGTGTTTCAAGTGGAATTATTACAGATTTAAAATAATAAACATTGAAATAATAACACCTAAACCCTTGCAAGGAGAAGAAAGTAAGTGCAGCTCACGGCCGGGGTATTACAAATGGTATCAGAGCAAGTAACTCATAGCCAGGTCATTACAAGAAAAATATTGAAAAAAAATTTTAAAGTTTGTATTAGGCTGCTAGTGTGTAACACACTGGAAAATATATTACATCCAATAACAATAGCTTGAATAAATAATGAAGGATAATACATTTAATATACTATTTATAATAGAATTTATTGTTTGGCCATTTTTAACACTGATCATAACTTTCAGGCATTTTCAATTTACAGCACTCGAAGTATCTATATAAAATTGTCTATGAGTAAACAAAATTTTTTTTTACAAAATGCACGTGTGATCTATTGTCCTATTTTTTTTAACTTTTCTATTATATATTAATGATATCTAATTTTTCTTAACATACATATTTTATAGACTAAATACTTTAATATGTTAACATAATTTAGTCAGTATTTAAAAAATTGAACACTCATGACCAATTCAGTTAGAAAAACCAGGAATTGGTGAATACTAGAATCAATCTGAAAAGCAATAAGACATTGTGAGATAAATACGGATATGGTTCACCAATTCACAATAATTTTTTTTTTTTTTTTTGCAATTATGATCTCTAAAAATTTTGAACTTTTTGAAAGCTCAAAGCCCATAAACTAAAGCCCTATTATGCATAACTATTCTTCAAGTAACTTAATATATGCATACATCCTCAATTCCTTCCGCTAAATAACCAACATGTGATTATCTTTTTATGCCAAAAATCACATTGTCAATGGCCTTTAAAAAAGGAGTAAAATTTCAAGCTTTTTTTAATGACAAATACATGTGGTAATTCAATTATAATGCCAAAAAGTCACTTGATTGCACTTTTAATACGGAGTTTTGCTAATTATTTGACAATTTTATAAATTTTAGCATTTATTTTTAAAGTTTTCAATTATAACCGGTTCAACCTCGATTCGACCTTTTAAACCTTGAATCGTTAGCTTTTCTGGTTCGATGTTAGTCTTGTTTTCTAAACATTGGCGAATACTTGAACCAATTTGAAAAGTAATATGACGTTGTGACATAAATACGAATACGATTTATCAGTTCACAATGAATTTTTTTTAATAATGATCAATTAAGGGCTTGTTTGAAGCTCTTTAAATTTTTAATTTATAAAGTGAATTTATAAACAGTTGAAATGTGTGGTGAAAATTTAATTAAAGTTTAAAATGTATGGTAATTATTGAGCAGTTGTCAAATCAACTGTCAAATCATAGTAGGTGGATTTATAAAGAGAAAATTTAAAGAGGATCAAACAAGGCCTAAATTTTGAACCTTTTTAGATGCTCAATGCCCATAAGCTAAGACTCTATCTTCAAGTAGTTTAATATATGTATGCATCCTCAATTCTTTTCACTAAATAATCAATGTGAGATTCCCCTTTTATGCCTAAAGTCATATTTTCAATGGCTCTTAAAAAAAAAAACAAAAATT
>CAVNYN010278947.1:0-10468 GCA_963692815.1 Nyctanthes arbor-tristis | reverse complement strand
GTCACAACAAATGTCTCCCAACTGTCTGGCAAAGAACTCAAAAGCAGTAATGCTTTCAATTCATCCTCGAGAGTCATTCCCATTGTCACCAGCTGATTTACAACATTCTGAAAATTATTCAAGTGCTCTGTCACACTCGTACCGTCCTTATATTTCATATTGGCCAAGTCTCTGATCAGAAAGAACTTTCTGGCTGCAGTTTTCTTCTCAAACATGGACTCCAATTTAATCCACAATTTATTTGCATCTGTCTCCTGTGCCACATGATGAAAAACACTATTATCCACCCACTGCCTTATTGTCCCAATAGTTTTCCTGTGCAATTTTTGCCTATCCCTATCTTCCATATCTTCCGGTTTAGAATCATCACCATCAATAGGATCATGCAAATCCTTACAATAAAGGATATCCTCCATCCTAGGTTTCCATGTCACCCAATTGTGATTGGTAAGCCTTATCATAGCACTACCAACTGGGTCATCCATTTTAATCCACACAATTGAACCTGTCTCTGATACCACTGTTGGGAATTTAATCAATAATAAGAGATGAAGAAAATATCACCTAACCCGCTCCAAGAATTAACTTGGAGAAACCACTGCTTGAAGAAATCGAACACCAAATCAAACGTCGAAATAACGTTCCAAGCGATTAATCAAATAGGCTGAATTTTCCTTCTAAATCCCTCCGATTCCCGTGCGTGAATGTATGTGAAATTCCAAAATTTCGGTTGACTTTTCTTTCCTTCCGTGTTCTGCCGCTTTTCTTCATTCTTTTCCTCTGCTTTTTCGTTTTCAGTTTCCGTGCCCTTCCACAGCATGCTTTAACATATATATATATATATATATATATTAAACAAAACTAAATCCTAATAGGTTTAGGATTTCATGTCCCTCAAGGCTTCTACTTTTATTCAACGAAATTACTTAATTCATCCTCCAACTTATGTCTTGTGTTTAAGTTAGGTATCATCATGGGCTGGACCCGCCCAACACCTAATCCCGAGGTGAGACAAAACGGAGGAGGAAGAGGGGTTCCTGCGGGAAGAGCGAAAGGGATTGAAAATAGTTTATCATAATACTCTTTATGCCTTCAACGTCTGCCACCCAGTCCCCTTCTAAATTTTTCAATTTAAGGATTATATTTTTCTTCCTACGCACTAAGGCAGCTTTATGGAAATATTTCGTGTTAGAATCTCTCACTTTCGGCCAGAACTTCTTTGGTCTTTGCTTCCAGTATGTTTCCTGTTGTTGAAGAGCAACATAGTACTCATTTTGGGCCTTCTGAAAATTCCGAATATCATCCACATTTCGGCTAGAATGCAAACGGTTCATGGCTTCCCTGTACCTCTTGATTTTTTGTTTAAGCTTCATGTTTTTTCCGCCACCCTATCTCGACAAGTCATCTCCACAAGATACGATACGGCGTTTCCCCCTCACTTCTCTGCCAACTAGTTGCAACTAGGGGAAAGCATTCTGACTCATGAAGCCATTGATTTTCAAATGTGAACCTGCCTTGGGGTCTAGGTCGAGAGCGTGAAGATTGCAAGAAAATGGGGGAATGATCGGAGGAAAAAAAAATCCACAGGTTATAGACGGTTGCCTTGGTGAAAAGATTAGCCCAATCCGAATTAACCAGGGCTCTATCAAGACGTTCCTCAATCTAACCCGGAAGCCCACGTCTCTTGAACCACGTGAATTGATGTCCATGCATCCCCAAATCATAAAGATGACAAACTTCAACCACCGCTCAGAATCCGCTAAGAAGCCAGCTAGGTTGAGAGTTATCCCTGAATTTCTCATAATGATGGAGCAAGTCATTGAAGTCACCGACGCAAATCCATGGGAGGTTAGAAGAGGATGCGAGTAATCGAAGATGATCCCAACTTTCTTTACGTTTTTTTTTTTTAATCAATTAGTTTGCGTTTATTATATGAATATATCTCTTCACCATGAAAGTTACTCATTTACAATTAATTTCTATTTTTATTTTAACTTTCTCCATTGTTTTCGTTTAATTTATGTGCAAAGAATTCTATAATTGAACATTCAAAAGTGAACTATTAAATTCATACCCACCTACATCCATTTTTATCAAATATCTCATTTTATGTCATATTTTGCCATAACAAATAACAATAAATCATTATGCCGCATCAAGTGCAGTAAAATACTCTCATGATTATCAAGAAACTGTATCAAGAAGAACAAACTTTAAGAGCACCTAAAATGTGAGGAAAAAAATATAAAGAGGGAAAACGACAGTAGAAAAATCCAAATATGGCCCATTGGGTTTTTTCATTCCCAATTTTGAGTTTTTTGCCCTAGCATTCTATCGCTTTGTGGCCGCCGGGGGGGGGAGGAATCCAAATTTTAGTTTTTTTTTTTTCTTTTTTGGGCACATTGGAAGTGCTTTAAGGTAGAGAAGATCTTATTTGACACTCAGAACATCTCCGATGCAATGTCAAGAGCACAATGCCAAAGGAAAGAATGAGAAATAGACAAATATTCATGTGAGAGTGAGTGGGGTTGGGCATCAGGTCGGGTTTGCTCCCAACCAGACAGGAAGTCGGGTTTCCAAATTTAGGAACCGAGCCGATCTGACTCGACTCCTAAACCCGAGTCAACTCGTGTTGAGTCGGGTTAGTGGTTTTTGGGCCGGCCCATTACACAACATGCCCAAAATAAAATTAAAAAATAAAAATCCGCCCAATATCTCAGTAGGCACAAATTCATTGCTAGTGTACACAAAAAAAAAAAAAAAAAACCCTAGTCACACATTGATTTCTTATATCCTAAACTCTTGCTGGAGATCTTGAGAAAATTAAATCCAAAGACATAGAAAGAAAACTCTTGTTCGAGAATTTGAGAAAACTAAATCTAAAGGCATAGAAAGAAACTAAAAGCAGAAGGGGCAGCAGGCAGTAGCGGCGGATTGAGCTGATGGTGGTGGCAGCACCAACGCGAGTACACGACAGAGCAGCGGTGACAGATACACGAGGGAATGGCAGCAACAGCAAAACGGCAGTTGCAGCAGATTAGAGGGACGCGGCCGCAGTAGTAGACCAACAATGGTTGGAGGAATTGAATTTACGGATTTAGGGGTCATGAGTGATGCTTGCACAAATTGTTAAAATGTATATATTAGCTTAGTTTTAGCCTTTTTACTTAAATTGTCAAATGGAACGTTCAAATAGCAAACAAGAAACATGATTTTATTAAAAAAATAAATAAATCGGGTCGAACCCGACTCAAGGTCGGATACAACGGGTTCAATGGGTTCCAGTCACTGAACATGGAACTTAAATCGACCTGACCTGAGTCGGGTTCAACATTCTCCTAGCCGAGACCGATCTCTGGGCTACTTAACCCAACCCAGTTTGAATGCCCAGCCCTAAGTTCGATTCCTATACTTTTTACCTTTCCTTCCATTTATTTAGAATTTTTTTTGAAGGTTCTATTTTTACTTTTTAAAAATAACTTTTTTCTCTTTTTTCTTACTGGCCCATTCTCTTCATCGTTTCTTACGTCGCGTGACCATAACGAAGCCACCTTAGGACAAGTGCACTCGATATCCTGTACTCAACTTTCCAGTAGTCTAGTTAAAAATAGGTCTAATCACACTAACTTATGACTCATAAACCAGCCTTTAAATATGCCAAAATGTAGATCTAGATATAAATAATATAAGATATGACATAAAACTCACTAGTTATTTCACTCAATGTGAGATAATAACAAATAATATAAGCAATTTAGAGGATTAAACATTATTGTATAAAAAAAGATTTAAGCTAAAGAAAAATAATATAGGTGCTACACATAATACGATATCTTTAATAAATGAAGATAAAAAATAGTCTAAAAAAATTAAGGAAAATATTGAAGAAAATTTATGAATACTAAAACCAAGCTGGAAAACAATTTGACGATGTGAGATAAAGAGGGATAAGGCTCACCGGTTCTCAATAAATATTTTTTAAATAATGATCTATTAAAATTTTGAACATTTTGAAAGTTTAAAGCTCATGAGCTAAGGCCCTATTATGCACAACTCTTCTTCAAGTAGCTTAGGATTAATTAGGTAATTGAGGTAGTTGGGGCCTCATCGTAAAAATCAGGAAATGGTTCTCCCTTTTTGAAAAATCAGGTGCCTCCACCCTACCCGCCCCACTCCCCTCAAACACAGATCACCTTCTAGTCTGTTAATCAGCCAATTTGGCTGTTAATCGATCAGTGGCCTCCCACCGGTTAACTTTCCCCATTAAGAAGACCCCTATCCTAGCCTTTTCAGCCGCCGACGACGGCTTGGAATGGGAAACCAGTAGCCCTGGCTCAGTCACCATCACGAAATTAGGGATTTTGGTAGAGAAATAGTGATCTTCAAACCAAGCAAGACGACATTGGGGTGTTCCAAGGCGTATGCGGCAGATCTATGAACGATATACCTGGGAAAGGATGGCAGAGGCCATTTAGGTAGGTGCGCAGTGGTCGCGTTTGTGTGGTGGTCACGCTTGGGTGAATTCGAGGTGGTTACAGTGATAGTCACATTTAGGTGGGTGTGAGGTGGTCTCGGTGGTGGTCGCGGTTGGGTCACTGTGGGAGGTCAGCGGTGACTTAGTTGTGTTGGTTGTGTTGTCGTGAGTCAGTTGTTATGCCTAGTTGTGTGGTTGTGACTTGGTGTTTTAGTGAATTATTTTTGTTGTGACTCGGTATTTTGGTGAGTTGTCTTTGTTGTGACTCAGTATTTTGGAGTAGTGTTGGATTTGATTCGGTGTTTTAGTGAGCTGTTTTTATTGTGACTTGGTGTTTTAGCAATTTGTTTTTGCTGTGACTCGGTATTTTAGAGTTGTGTTTGATTTTGACTCGGTGTTTCAGCAAATTGTTTTTGTTGTGACTCCATGTTTTGGAGTTGCATTTGATTTGTTTTGGCGAGTTGCGTTTGTTGTGACTCAATGTTTTGACGAGTTGTTTTGGTTGTAACTCGGTGTTTTGGTGAGTTGTTTTTGTTGCGATTGTTTTTATTGTGACTCAGTGTTTTCATGAATTGTTTTTATTGTGACTCGATGTTTTGGTGAGTCGTTTTTGTTGGATTCGGTGTTTTGGCGAGTTGTTTTGGTATAATTCAGTGTTTTTCGCAAGTGGTTTTGATGTGACTTGGTGTTTTGGCGAATTTTGATTGTTTTGTATAAAACAGTTGAAACACTTGATTTTTCAAAAAAACCATCATGTATCTTAATTTTAAAAAGTGTGTAAAAAACCTTTATATTTTTCAAGTTATCCCAATAGCTTAATTTATGCATACATCCTCAATTCTTTTCACCAAACGGTAAAGATCAAAAAAACTATGAAATTGAATGTTCTTTTTCCATATTATTTTAGGAAAAATTAATTTATTTCAATTATTTAATTAAAACCACTCCGACGACCTTGAACCTTTAGTTTTTCTGGTTTGATGATCGGTCTGACTTTCTGAACATTTATGAATACTGGAATCAATCTAAAAAATAATCTGGCGGTGTGAGGTAGAGAAAGATACGGTTCAGCGATTCACAATAAACTTTTTTTCAATAATGATCCATTAAAATTTTAAACTTTTTGGAAGATCAAGACCCACAAGCTAAGGTCATATTATAAATAACTCTTCTCCAAGAAACTTAATATAGACATACATCCTCAATTCTTTTCACTAAATAACTAATATGTGATTCCCTTTCTATACCAAAAGTCACATTTTCAACAACCCTTAAACTATAATATTTAATTGTTTATGTATGTGTAAAGAAAGATAATAAGGTGGTACCGTCATGAAATCTTTGATTAATGAAGATGAAAAATAGTTTAGAAAAAAAAACTAAGGAAAACATTGAGAAAACTTTAGCGAATACTGGAACGAATCTAGAAAACAATCCGACGGTGTGAGATAAAGGCGGAAACAATTTACCGATTCAAAATAAACTTTTTCAATAATGATCCATTAAGATTTTGAACTTTTTTTTTTTTAGTTCAAGACCCATAAAATAAGGCCCTATTATGCATAACCCTTCTCCAAGTAACTTAATATAGGCATGCATTTTCAATTCTTTTCACTGAAAAGCCAATGTAGGATTCCCTTTCTATGCCCAAATTCACATTTTCAATGACTCTTAAAAATGAATAAAGTTTCAACCTTTTTTTAAAAGATAAATATCAAAAAAAATTATAAAATCGATTATTCTTTTTCTATATTATTTTAGGTAAAAATTAATTTATTTCAATTATTTAAGTAAAACCCGTCCGACGATCTTGAGCCGTTAACTTTTTCGGTTCAATGACCGATCCGGTTTTCTAAATATTTGTGAATATTAAAATCAATCTGGAAACAATCTGATGGTATAAAAATAAAGATGGATACAGTTTAGCCGTTCACAATAAACATTTTTTCAACAATAATTTATTAAAATTTTAAACTTTTTGGAAGTTCAAGGCTCATAAGCTAAGGTCATATTATGCATAATCCTTCTCCAAGTAACTAAATATATGTATATATCCTCAATTCAATTTATTAAATAACCAATGTGGATTTCCTTTTTATACCCAAAATCACATTTTCACTAGCCTCTAAACTATAACATTTGCTTGTTTATTTGTGTGTAAAGAAAAATAATATATGGACCATTCGTAATATTATATCTTTCGTTAATGAAGAAAAAAAATGGTGTAAAAAAAAATCTGAAGAAAATTTATGAATACTGTGTGAGATAAAGACTGATATGGTTTACTAATTCACAATAAACTTTTTTTAAATAATGATCCATTAAAATTTTAAACTTTTTAGAAGCTCAGGGCCCATAAACTAAGATCTTACTATGCATGACTCTTCTCCAAGTCACTTAATATAGGCATACATCCTCAATTCTTTTCACTAAATAACCAATGTAGAATTCCTTTTTTATGCGAAAGTCACATTTTCAATGGCTTTTAAAAAGGAATAAAAGTTCGATTTTTTTTTTTTTAAACGGTAAAGATAAAAAAATTATAAAATCGAATACTCTTTTTCACATTATTTTAGGTAAAAATTAATATATTTCAATTCTTTAATTAAAACCGGTCTAATGACTTGAACCGTCAGATTTTATTGTTCGATGACTAGTCCGGTTTTCTAAATATTTGTTAATACTGGAATCAATTTGGAAAGCAATTCGACGGCGCGAGATAAAGACGGATATGGTTCACCAGTTTACAATAAAATTTTTTTAAATAATGATCCATTAAAATTTTAAACTTTTTGGAAACTCAAGACCCATAAGCTAAGGCCCTATTATGCATAACATTTCTTCAAGTAGCTTAATATAGACATACATTCTCAATACTTTTCACTAAATAACCAATGTGGGACTCCATTTCTATGTCCAAATTCACATTTTTTATAGCCCTTAAACTATAATATTTGATCGTTTTTGCATGTCTAAAGAGAAACAATAGGCACTACCCATAATACGCTATCTTTCCTTAACAAAGATAAAAAAAAAAATTGTCTATAGAAATTAAGGAAAACATCGAAAAAAATTTGCGAATACTGAAACCAATTCAGAAAGCAATCCAATGATGTAAGATAAAGACGAATACAGTTCACCGATTTACAGTAAACTTTTTTTCAATAAAGTTCTATTAAATTTTAAACTTTTTGAAAGATTAAAGCCCTATTATACATAATCATTCTCTAAGTAGCTTAATATAGGCATACGTTCTCAATATTTTTCACTAACTAAACAACATGGGATTCTCTTTCTATGTCCAAGGTTATATTTTCAATTACTGTTAAAAAGATAAAAATTGCAACATCTTTTTAAATGGTAAAGATAAAAAAAATTATAAAATCAAATGTCCTTTCTCACATTACTAGGTTTTCACTCATGCATTGCACGAGAAGATACCAAATCAAATTATATCTAATATTAGTCCAAAATGTTAAATAATGTATGATTAATAATATTGAATTGCGATGCTTTGATTAACTTATTGTTAAGTAATAGTTATTATGTGCTTACTCGATATGGAATGCTATTAAGTGTCATTACTATGGGTTGAAAAACCCACCAAACTCTATGCCTAAGGGTATCCAATCCTATTAAGATGATGAATACCAGACTATAAGGATAATTAGGTCAAGAATAAGATAAAGAAAATTGACCCAACTTAACAATGGGCCGGAGAATTAAGGTTATGATAATTTTTACTCATACGTGACTTGTTTAATTGTTTTTTTTTTTTTGACAAAAATAAAAATATTTACTAAAAATTCTAATAATTTGAAAAGTAAAAGGATGATAAAACTTATCAAGAAAGCTTAGTAATTTCAATTATAATTTTATTGTTTATAATACTATTCACTAAACAAAAACTGAAAATAAAAAAAATATAAATATATTTAAATTGGCCAATAAATGAGTAATATGAATTACACGTACTAATCCGTCCTTGACCCATCCCCTAGCTAAGTGGGGATGGAAAAAAAAATTTTGATGCGTAGGGTAACGGGGGTAGCATACCCAATCCCGACCTGACCATTGTTATTCTTATATATCAAGAAATTAAATACTTTTATTTGTCTCCGTGACTTTACCGTGACGGAAACTTTGTAAAATATGAAACGCCAATTAAACCGTATGTATTATATATGAAAGAAGTAACGTAACAACGACTCCATAAAAAGAATATAAAAAATTATAGAAAATTAATGCATGAGCTAAAAAAGAAATACTCTAATATAAATTACGAAATACTTCATAGATAAGATATGTATTAAAAAATTTTGAATTAAAGAAATCACAAAACTTTGAATATAAACTAATCCAGCAAAGTATTTAAAAAGATAAGATACAACAGTATAGAAATCTCAATTTTGTGAGATAATAAACTAGAAAGGATTTGCAAAACCTCTGAGAAAGATTCTTGAAGATAATAATAATAATGGAACATAATCCCTAATTAATTGAAAAAAATAAAGAAATATTAATCTATAATTTATCGCAGAATTTACCTAACATATAAGAAAAGGTCTAAAATGACATCACTTAATACAGTTTTGGCGGGAAAAATACAGTAAAAGGTACCGCAAACTTTATTCCTTATATATATATATATATATATATATACACGGAGAGAGGGAGAGAGGTTTTAGGCAAAAATTAATTTATTCTAATTATTTAATTAGAAGCGGTCCATTAACCCTGAACCGTTAGCTTTTCTCATTCAATACAAGTCTGGTTTTCTAAACATTTGTGAATACTAGAATTATTCTGGAAAACAAACCGACAGTGTGAGGTAAAGACGGATGTGGTTCAACGGTTCACAACAAAATTTTTTTCATTAATTACCCATTAAAATTTTGAACTTTCTAGAGGCTCAAGACCGATAAGCTAAGGCCCTATTATACATAACCCTTCTCTAAGTGGCTTAATATAGACATACAATCTCAATTTTTTCACTAAATAACCAATGTCGGATTTTCTTTCTATACCCAAAGTTACATTTTCACTGGCTTTTTAAAAAGTAATAAAATTTCAACCTTTTTTTAAACGTAAAGATCAAAAAATATAAAATCGAATGCTCTTTTACACATTACAGTAAAGAAAAATTAATTTATTTCAATTATTTAATTAAAATCGGTCCAATAAGCTTGAGTCGTTAGCTTTTCCAGTTCGATGACTGGTCTGATTTTTTGAATATTTGTGAACACTAAAATCAATCAGGAAAACAATTCGACGGTATGAGATAAAGACGGATATAGTTCACTAGTTCCTAAAAAACATTTTTTCGATAATGATCTATTTGAACTTTTTGGAAACGTAATGCTCATAAGCTAAGGGCCTATTATGCATAACCCTTTGTCTGGGTAGCTAAGTAAAGTATACGTCCTCAATTCTTTTCACTAAATAATCAATGTTAGATTCCCTTTTTTATGCCCAAAGTCACATTTTCATTTTCCCTTCAACATTATTTTAGGTAAAAATTAATTTTTGTCAATTATTTAATTAAAATTGGTCCGTTAACCTCGAAACATTAGTTTTTCAGAAAGTTTGTGAAAGGGATTTGTGAAAGTTCTTAGATATAATGAGTTCTATTAGAGGAAGGAATAAAAATGTGGATAAAGAAAGATAGATGTTTCTGGATAAAATGAAATCTGATTCAGTGATTGGGATTAAAAATTGAAAAATATAATGATAATAATAAGCTAAATCAAACATATCTATAAATAATAATATAAAAAGGGAAATGAAAGATAAAAAAGTGAATCTATAAATTGGTAATAAATTAAAAAGGTAATAAAAATTAAAAAATAAAATGAAAATGAATGACCAAGATTATGAGAAAAAAAAAAGCAATGGCCAAAACGATGCATCCCGATTTAGCAATGGGCAGGAAAATGTAAAATGGAAAGTTTCATGTGTCTATATATATATATATATATATATATATGTACACAC
>CAVNYN010278939.1:0-12328 GCA_963692815.1 Nyctanthes arbor-tristis | reverse complement strand
CCCCCCCCCCCCCCCCCCCCCCCCCCCCCCCCCCCCCCCCCCCCCCCCCCCCCCCCCCCCCCCCCCCCCCCCCCCCCCCCCCCCCCCCCCGAGGTGGTTTCTAGCATAATAGCAGGATTAGCCTTCCTTTCCACCAAGAAGATAAAATAATACAAGAATTTTATTTTACCCACGCATACATGTTATTATGTATGCGTGTAACACATAGCACAATCCAAGCTACAAGCATGAGATGCTTGTAATTTAGATGTTTGAAGATCTACACGCATGCCTAATAACATGTATACATGTATGCAAAATAAAATTCTTATAAAATAACAAAGCTGACAATCAAGATTATGCCAGAAATATAAAAACAAGCTTCCAGGATTGTCAAGAGCATGTTTGAAAATTTGCGGAGGGAACCGTACCAGCAATGTCCTTTCATATAAATATGGGGGAAAATGTTATTGGAATGAAGGTAAAATAAAAAATAATGAAATTGCAGTAACACTAACTTGACAGGCTATTAATGATTCTTGATTTTCTTGTTCTGCAATAGAACCGTGTGGTGGGTTGAGTTGTTGATGGATTTCTTCCAACGCAAGTCCTTTATTTTCTTGTTCTGCATTACCGATCGTCCCTAATTATTGAATTCTTGAAACGCTCCATGCAGGATAATAGTATATCGATCTGTCATTAAGTCTTGATATTCCTCCTCACTCATGGTGGTGTATATATCATCTGAAAACTTGAATTGATCCATGTTTGATCAAGAAACAGACGGAACTAAAGTAAAAAAAAAAAAAAATTCTGACTTTATATACAATCAGTTTCTAGCACCGTTTGTAACTAATCGAACAACCAATTTTCCCACCAGGGAAATACTCTAGGGCCACCACAGCATTCCCCACCATAAGCCATGTACCAAAGTTTCTGGACCCTCCAGAAGTTATGCAAACTTGTTTGCACTACAACTATTGATGACATGAATGCTTCCGACTTTCAAGTTAGCTTGTCTTTATATCAGAAATTAGTATGTTTGGCAAATTCATATATTTATTTACAATCATTCTAGAGAGACATGAAAATCGATATAAAAAGTGATATTTTAAATGTGACACAATTTTATTAGATGATGAAAAAGTGTCCATGTTATAATCATCCAATATCTATTAACATTTCTTGGTCCTAAAACTGGTTTTCTTTATGATGACTAGTGAGAAAGAATGGGAACAATAATAAGTAAATAGGTAAAGGTAGTAATGATAAAATATAGAGTAATGCTACACGTATAGAAATGTGTACAAATAACTTTATAGATATGGAGTATAATTATAATTTTATCCATTATTTTCTTTCTTTTAGTGCACAATATGGGATGAGTTTGTAATTTCACACATTTTCTGTAAATGTATCTATACATTCATCTATATAAGTAGATTAATCCTAAAATAATTGTTTGTCATGAACTTAGAACGTCCACACAGATAATTATATTTAGACAAAAAAAAAAGGACTAGACATTTAACAAAATAGATATGTAGCCTATTTGATTATTAGTCCTTCTATTTGTTTTAAAAAAATATTTGACAAAATATGGTAATTACACTAATTAACGACCCACTAAAAACCGTGACAAAAAACATATGAAAATATTATTTAGAGATTCAACAATTTTTCCAGGCTTATAAGATTATCGATAGTATGGTCATAAACTATTAATAGTTTGAGTTGTTAGAAGGAAAATAATAAAATAATAAGATATTTTGTGAATTTCAGCATATTTCGTGTTAGGATTGGTGAATATTCATCATTAGCCTACAAATAATTTTGCTAGCTTAGGGTATAGCCTCCCTGAGTCAGTGTGTTGCATGGAAGCCACCTCAATCCCTCTTACTTGAGTGAAACCACATCATCAAAACAGTGGACAATTACCCAAAGCCTGATCACAGTTATAAGAGAACCCAACTCCATTTACAGACATTCTCACCCCATTTCTCTCTGATACGCTAAGATTTAATCAATTTTGAATTTATCCTATACAATCTAAGGGAAGATCCAAGTCAAGGGATAAGCAAGTGGATGAAGTCCTCTCTAGCCAAATATGAGTAAATCTTTTGGAAGGTAACTGCCTGGAAATGCATAAGGAGTGTTAAACACTTTTCAAATTCAAAGATGCTAAGATTTCTTGAGAAACCTCGAAGGGAATCTTCGATTCTTTAGCATCTTTAGAATATTATTGATACTGCAAATCTAAATATCGATAATTTGTAACAAAATCGAATTGCCTTTCTAATTGTAATGGAGTATAGGTCATCACTCGGGAAGAACTTGTGATAGTGAGTGATTTCTACACCTTATCATGTGCTTATTTATGTGTATAATATGATTTGACTGTGATAATATTTAATATGTGTTATATGCAATTACTATGTGAAATGTTCATGGCATGAAGTTGCAAGAATTGTACAAGTATTGCAAGGTTATTGTATTGTTTGCATAATCATTATGTTATAAACATATCGCAAGAAAGTTATGTTACTGTCAAGTGAATATATGTCTTGCATGATACTAAGAATTCAAGTAAGTTTTCAAAAGTAATTACCCCATGGAAGATCTTACCCATATTGATATGATATTTATGGCTATGTTCGAAATCATGTTTATGTATTTGGGAGGTTATAACAAGGTAGCCAATGACCAAATCATGTTTATGTATTTAGGAGGTTACAACAAGGTAGCTAATGACCAAGTCTTGATGTTAAGTTATGTTATGATTGGTACCATCCGAATACATGACAAGTTCAAGTTTATGGAGAGATCGGAAGAGCACACGATCTTGTAATTGGACCCCCTCATGACATGTTTCCAAGCTAAAAGATTTGCATGTGCAGAAGTTACTCACTGAATACTTGTATTCACGTTTTCTTTATATTTTCAAAACTAGATGGTATCTGTATGGTGGGGTGATTTATTACAAAGCTTGAACTACTGAGAACAGAATACCTGTTGGCGCGAAGTACATGTACATGACCGAATCAAGACCTTTTGGAACGGGCATGTATCGCAAGCATTGCATCAACGAGATTAATTATGTCATATGAATTCCAAAGCCTTCAAACTGATATAATCCATTTCATGTTGTATTCACTAACCTATCGCAATAATATTCAAATACAGTGGATAGTTGTATATATATATATATATATATATCAGTAGTTAGAGATAATACTATTAATACTAATACTCACAGTATAAATTAAAATGAGTAATTACAACTTACAACCTACTGTTGATACTAAAACTACAAGTATCGATAAACAAGAGCTTGATAGGCCTTGAGTGGTTTCTATGTGCTTGTAGTTGTCGATACTAATATACCTGAGCCTTAGTTGCTGCTGCAAATGTCTATAAACATTTAGAAGTAGTAATAATCACTTACGAGCTTAATTATGAGCTTTACATCTTGATACATGTAAAGCTCAATTTGGTTCAAAAATAGTTCTTTTCACTTGTATCATTCCAATTTGAGCTTTTTCACCTATATAAACCATATTCACACAAATTAGGTAAAAATCTGTTCGATTTCATATAGAATTACATAAGTTGAGAGAAGTATTTTTGCATATAAAATACACTTATCACCCAATGACACAACACAATATACAGGAGGTATGAAATCACTTTGCTGTCAAACATTTTGTCAATGATTTTTTTTATAAATAGAACCGTCCGATTACCATTGATTTAGAACAGGTTCACAATGTTACTATTGAGATGGATGCACTCCTCATATAATAAGCACTTCAAAGCTCTAAGGCAGACTTCTCGCACTTCAGGTACATCGCTGAAGATTGTTAACATCTAGCTCTCGAATTGGGTAGTACTAAATTTTCTTCTATTTGAAGGGTTGCGAACTAATTAAGTTAATCATAGACTTCTTTAGACAACAGACCCCTTTGAATGGCTTGAGACTCCTCGTACTTTCATAAATGTTGTGCTACTAATAATGAATGTTTCTCTCTCAAAATAATAATAATAATAATAATAATGAATGTTTCTAATGAATAAATTCCTACCTTGTGTTGTATTACAAAAATAGAATTTTATAATGTATTAATTTTGTTAAACTTTTTATATGATTTTTTTTTTTTTTGGTATAAATAGCACAAATCCCTGACCAAACGGAATGAAAGTTTTCCATTTTAAACTTTCCATTTTTTTTGTAATTTCTTTTTGCCCGTAATACATTTCCGTTTTAAACTTTTCCCTTCTCAAAGAACATGAAAAATAAGGGACAGTTCCATGGACTAATTAATTTGACAAATAATTTTGACAAACGATTTCATTCCATCATTTCCCTTAATTTGACGTTTATTTAACTAAAAACCCAATCAATTTTATCTTGCCCTAGCTAAACATCGCAAATTAACCCAAAATTTCCTAAACCAAAGATCACTGCAATTTGCAAATCATCATTTACCCAAGAGAAGTAACAGGTTTTGAGACTTTAAAATTGAGATTGACAATTTTTTAATAGAGCCCAATGAGTTTGAATATATTATTACCTCTGTCCCAAAAGATAAAGTCCAGTATTCTATTTTAAGCCGTCCCAAAAAACAGATTAGTATTCCATTCACACTATATAAAACCATCCAAATTCCTTCTCAATAAATTTATATTGACAATCATTCACACATCATTAATTAAGTATGAAGGTTAAAATTGGAAAAGCACCTATAAAATTAATGTTTCAACAAAATTACATATCGTTTCTTAATATACATAAAATTACTTACCGCCGTCGTATATATCTTTATAGGACAGATGTAGTACGGAATTTATTACAACAAATGAAAGGGCATTGGGAATTACCCACTCTAATATATCTTTTCTTCATTATTATTTACGAATTTTTATAAAAAAAACAATGAAAAGATTTTTTAGCATCCAAATTCAATTTGGTGCATTACACTATTCTCCATTCCCCCTTTTCCTTTTTTCGCAAGAGCCGTGAGTCATTATATTTTCCTATGATAGATTCCTTGTGGCCGAACGTACGTAAAAGCTATATAGATAAGCAGAATTCTAATGTTAATCTCATTGTTCATCATATCATCATTGGCTTATTTTATTTTCTTTCCAATGCTTTCTTTGAACTTGCAAATACTGTCCATACAACTGTGTCCAGTTTAATTTAGAGATTGAGCAGAAAATATTGAGAGAGAATCCGAGGTTTAGCCATTTAGGTGATGATGACTTGCAAACTGGAATGACCATTAATTTATTTAGGAACTTTTGGGGTTAATTTCAGATGCTTGGATATATGGAAAGATAAAAATTGATTGGGTTTTTAGTTGAATAAAATTGGAACGTCAGGTTAAGTCAAGGGAAATGAAGGAATGAGATCATTTGTCAAAAGTCAAAAATTATTTATCAAATTGATTGGTCCATAGAACGCTCCAAAAAAATTAAAAATTAAACGGGACAACATAGCTGCACAACGTGGTCATTGCCTTACCCCGTCCAATCCAATACTCATTGCCATATCCGTAGGTAAAATTCGTTAGGACTTCAAAGAGAAAGAAAACACAAAATCTATTAGTAATTAATTATTTAAAACTTAAACAGAGTGTCTTTGCCTTTCCCTTTTTTCTTCTTTCTTTTTTACTTTTTTTTTTTGGAGTAATTTTATAGAGACATAAATAACTGACATGTTCATGTGACATAATTTCACTAGCTGATAATCACATGAACATTTTTTTATCATTCAATACAATTATACGATATTTACAATATCATTTATTCATGTCTCTCTAAAATTTGAGGTTTTTTAGATTAAAACCTCTTTTCTATATGAGGTTTGAAAAACACTTAATATTTGATAGTAATTATAAAAATACACTTATTTTACTGCAAAAATACCTTATTAAATTCAATTTATTATTATTATTATTATTATTATTATTATTATTATTATTATTATTATTATTATTATTATTATTATTATTATTATTATTATTATTATTATTATTATTATATAGGTCGGACTTGGGTCTAACCTCGTTGTGGTGGGCTTAGGGTCCATCTTTGATCTTTCAGTATTGGGTTTCCCAATTGAACTTGCACCGCTCCGTAGATCTGATTGCTTCTTTTAAGCCTGGTGCGTAGTATTCTATCAGAAGCAACGAAATTCTAGATATCGTGGGTGCTTGTGATGGACTTCAATTTCAATTTTAGGGGTCCGTTTGGCAATTTGTGGGTATGTCGTGCAACTCTAATTATAATAAATAGATATTATAATTGCGATAATTGATTGCTAAACAAACCCTGACTTTTAAATTTTCTTGAGTAAGCGAAATTAGGTTTAAGTAAGATCTGTGTTAATATAGCTTCAAAAGCATGTTTTCATGTTTACTTTAAAATCTTTTCATTCTCCATTTTTAAAGTGATTATTATAAAGTATTAGTTGAAAGTCAGACGCTATAATCGCTACCTCAAGCACCAAGAGAAATGTCAAGAAAATCATCACATAAAGAGGCATTTAATATTTATTATAAGCAACTTATACTTTTCAGTATTTATTTTTTGACTGCTTTCTTAAAGACTTTACAATTTGAAATTTTATTATTGTCAGATACGTCAACTTTGAAAAGGGGTTATCTCTATTCTCAAACAAAGAAGAACAAGACCCAGTGGGCTCAAGAAAGTCTCAACTTGACTTTTTAAAGATGTACTTGTCTCTTGCCATTTATCGCTTATCTTTAGCCATTTGATTCAAGAATCTTTATTGATTTCATCTTAGTTCATAGTAGAGTACTAGATTTATTTAGCCTATATTACGTTTCGGTTTCAAAATAGAAATAGAACAACTAAAATAAGTTAAGCCTAATCCTTGGAAATGTATGAATATTAAGTAGTTCGACTTAAATTAAATGAATTATTATCCTGCATAGTCTTAATATAATTATAATAATAATGGTTTTCCTATGAATGTTAAAGATTCTTTTTCTTTTTCATATCATGCCAAAAGAAAATGTACTTTTTTATGTAGGCGTCAACTATTAATCAATCTACATTATAGATCAACTTAAACTAAAGCAACTTCACACGAATATGTTCATGTCATTTGAGATTGTTTATACTTTATTGATTCCTCGATTGGAAAATATTTAGTCTAATTAATTAATTAATTAAATTATGCCTGCAACCTTAATTAATATGTTAATGGTCCACCAATACACAAATTTTCACCTAAAATTTACGATTCTGATTTTATTATTCAATTTGGACAGTTCATCTAATCATGGGACTAATTCTTCAAATTTATTTAATTATTAAGACAACTTGAATATAATTCAAGAAGATAAGCAACTAGGAATATTTTTTTTTTTATATTTCTAAATAAATATTTTCCCTTCCAACTACAAGACAAACTAGAAAATCATTCGTTAACAAGTTTGACTAGTCGACGTATTTCTCCTCTTCCTCGCAGGAAAAAGACGCCGGAAACCACCGTGCTCCGCCACTTGCCACTGTTCAACAACCATATGATGATCATACTCCAGCTGTTGGACTTGCATGCCGGAAGCATCAAACAAGCAACCCTCGGACAACATGCCGCCGGGGCATGGTGGCTTATTTTTCCTTCGACCGGCTCCAACGGGCACATTCCGGAGAGCCCCTCCGGCTGTCCAGTACCTTTGGCAGCCTTTACAAAAGTGCCGTGGCTGATTGACGTTGTAGTTGTTGAAGTAACAAAATTTTGTTTCCATGCTTTTGCATCTTGGACATGGAAGGATTTTGTCTGGCCTTTTCTCTACGGTTTGATCTCCTTTCTTTGCACGATCAACATCTTTCCCTTGACGATCATCATCTTCCCGGACAGCAATTGTCGCCCCAAATAACTTGATCCCTGATGAACTGTTGCTTTCTTGGACCTCAGCCATATTGAGAGAGAGAGAGAGAGAGAGAGAGAGAGAGAGAGAGAGATGTTTATGTTTGATGAAGAATGCTTAGGTAGTTGATCTATCTATATATACGTGTCTTTATCTATATTAGTAAGAAAGGGTATGAATATATACTTAAAGAAAGTAGAAAAAGTGTATTGTTTAGTTTGATGTGACTAGATAATGAAAGATATAATCAAGTCAAAATACAATTATACATATTGAAAATACGCTTTTGTTAGTAAACACGTCTCACGTGTTATATATTGTGTTCACTACTCATGAAAATGGGTCCACTGTGGGCAGGCAAGCGGCTCCCGTACACATGTAAATACATGGGTAAAGCGCGGAAATAGGATAGGAAAGTAAGTATTGGAAAGCAAAGAGCAAAAAGTGCAAGATTTTAGACGAAAAATTCCATGGAAAGAAAAAAGAATATGTTATGACAGCCGCCAACAGCAAATGGGGTGGTTTGGAGTATAAAGTTAATGTTGAACTTTTTGTCCACATAATGAACCAGGTAATGAATATTGTTGGGTTAAAAGAGTCTGAAATGCTCAAATGGGGCCTATAACAGGTTGTTGAATGACAAAGCATTTTAGAGTGGGGGATAAAGATAAAAGAAATAAAGGTAAAAGCCAAAAGGTCTTTTTGATTTGATTATTGGATTTGAAATCCCTTTTGGTTTCTCTAAATAAATTATTAAAGATTATTAAGATCATGTTGACACATCATGGCCATGTGCTTTTAATTCTTAACAATGAAGGTATGGGAAAATGAGATTCTATTCATGTCTTTTAAATGTTTGTAAATATATATATATATATGGAAAAATATCTTGCTTCCGACATTTAAAATTGATATATATAAGTAAACAATTGAACAATTATTTTATCAAAACGGAGTAGACACCAGGATGAATTTCAAACAAACTGGAAATCCCATCACAAGGATTTTCCACCCTTTTATGGTGCTATTTTGTCATAAAATGAAATTTGACTCGTTAATCAAGGGAACATGAGCTTTATCTGCATTTGATTTTCTTTTCATTTATCACTTACAAGTGCACTGTATCGGGCTGCTCTTCGGTTGCAAATAAAATATGAAAATTAGAGTTTAACTATGCAATTACTTTAATAAAGTCCGTCTTTATATTGATTGATTAATGGAAAGTTGGATCAGTTTGCACAATCTCAACAAACAAGCTTTTTGGTTCTTTAATTGGAAATATATCAACTTTCTCTTTAGAGTACTTTTAAGATCACTTTTTATTTTATAATTAAAGAATTTATAGAAATAGAGCATCCGACGCAGCGTATACTAAATTATTAAATTGGATACCATGTGATATTTATCGACTACATGTCCCTACATTTAAGTTTGTAGCATGTTAGCGAATGTCAAGAAATCATATAGAATGAAACATTTATAATATAAAGTCAAAAGCATCAAATGCAATTAGCTTCCTGAAGGATTTATGATATTTCAGGATTCTGAAATGTAAACTGTTTTTTTTAACAGGTCACAACCTATATAAAACTAAATCTACGAAATCAAGACAGCCTGAGTCAGTCTGGATATTGAGATGACATACCATTGAACCATTGATGATTAATGTATGCCCCCTGTGAGAGACTTTAAGTGTCACTCCAGTTATCATCTCCTTCCCCATCATCACTTCCAACAGCCTGAATATGAAACATGTTGTTCAGTAAATAGAAGACGAAGGCTGTATAATACATTTTTCCTCTTATAACGTGTCAATGAATTGTCTCAAATTTGCATCTTAGGGGGTGTGTGTGTAGACAGACAGACAGACCAATAGAGAGATATATACCTGACGTATTGCATTCGCCTTATTCAAAATGGCAGTAACTTTTCCATTGGCTGGGATTCCTTGTGTCACTGTCGATTTTGCTGTAGCCGTTGGTCTCAGAGTGTACGACTGAAATTATACCACAAGGTAAAAAAAAAAAAAAAAAAAAAAAAAAGGTCATTGCTCAGAAAATTATGAAAAAGAAACCATGCAGTTCGTTTCATGCATTTGTCGTCTCTGTAGTGCCTTATCAATGGCATGATGTCAATTATATATATGCTTATAATTGCATGAAGAAAGAAAATCAAATTTTGTGTGAACATAAAATCATGTTAATCTTTTGACAGGAACCAATGTTTAGTTTTTCTTAATCTATATAGTACATTATCGAGGTAAAGTAAATGTTGACTAGCAAAGCAGGATGATACACCTACCAACATGTCTAATTTACCTCCCATCAGGTTCAAGGTTCTAAAATTACACGTCATTCAAAGTTTATATCCTAAAAATTAAAATATGCACCTTCATGGAAACTCACTTTTGTTCTAATCTGGTTAAGAAAATCTTCCTTTTGATATATCTTCTTGTCACATGCAACCTGACTAGCTTCATCGCTTCGATTTGCCTTTTGCAAACCTGGTTGCTGCGTTTGAAAGAAATAATAATCTGATTATTTCATTTCTCTTGTGCTTGTCTGTATTGTAAATGCTCTCTGTTCTCCTGTGATAACTATCCAAAATGCAGATCACGGGGAAATTAAAATGCTATTCTGTACCTTGCTTTCTCCTAGTGTATTTGTGACAACAGTACAATCTTGCATAAGAGAGGATGGCTTAAGCTGCTGAGGTATTGTAGAATGTGTAAGATCAAGTGCACACTTAATGCCTTCAGATATCGCAGAACACCCATTTTCTATGTGAATTGGAGGTGGTTTCATAGTCCGCCATTCTGCAGGAGGGAGAGGTGGAGGACGAGGGGTAGGTGCAAATACTAGTGGCTCCGCAAGATCCACTTTTGAGGAATTCTTTTGTAGTTCTTCCCTAAACGAGTAATTTCGGATACCTAAACTTGAACGATCAAACAAACGGCAAGATTGAGAATGTTTGTCCACACCATTTTCAAGAAATGGAAGTTGATGACCCCGGTTCTCAAGTATCTCTCCAAGTTGGGCCCTCCCATTTTCCCTGATTTTTGAAGCAGACTCCGTCAAGGAGATTTTGTGTAAAGCTTCATGTGGATCATTCTCTTTGCAACTGGGAGATTCTCTGGACTCCCATTCTTCAGAATTTGAATCAGACTGATGACTTAGACTATCGTCCAATAGAGAAGGTGATGATCTATAAAATGTGTCATCATCTGAGTCTGAACTAACAGGATGCTGTGTGGTGGACACCTCTGGGACCAACTGAAACGAACGAAAACCATATCCATCACTTCCATGGTTATTATTGCCATCATGGAATTTTAACTTCAGCTTTGAAGTCTCAAAGCCATCTACAGGTCTAAATGATACTTTCATGTGCTCAAGTGCTGGCGAGGGAGAAGACATAAATTGAGATCCACCTCCAAACGGATCTTTAGATCTTCTAGAGAATGATTGATCTAAAAAATTTTGACAATCTTTCGGTTCAATGACACCTGTACTTGAGAAGCAGGAAGAACCAAGTTTAACATCTTTACCAACTGATAGTTTTATGTTGGAGTGTTCAAACCATAGATTACGAAGTTCAAACATCCTAGAAGAACTTCTGTTATTCTCCTGATGCCCTAGGGTAAACCGGATATCTGAACTGGCAGGCTGAACACTTTTAGTTAGCAATACAGCAGCTTCAGCATATCCATTGTCTGTGGGACGATTGACATAATTTTGATGACGTGGATTACTGGCGGTGTCAAGTTTGATGTCCAAATTTGTGGGTGAAATTTTCCAAGACGGCTTTCTAAATGAGGCACCAACATCTTGGTAATCCTGACATGATTTAGAGCAATGCATATGGGAAGCAAAACCAATGTTGTTTTTCTCCATTCCATCAGGGTTCTTTGCAACTTTATCACTACATGAAAAAATGCATTGACTAGATGTACTAACTTCTCTAGGTTTTCCGGCCACAGGAACTTGAGGGAGGCCATTTAATACACTGAAATCTGAAGGGGTTGATGGTTTTAGTCCTAGCAACCCACCATTTGTCCATAACTTGACACGTGGAACGCCAGAAGGTTCAGGTTCAGGTTCCCGCGACTCAGGAGTGCTTGTCGTCCTGCCAGTGACAGGCATCGCTGGCCCATCATTCCTTAAATCAGATGAGGATATTTTGCTGCCAAAAAATTCTGAATTTACACCATGATCGATAGAGTCAATTTTGCGAGGATCAATACTTTGCTGACTGCCTGAGCTCAATAACCTACCATGCCTTCGAGTTGAAGATATCTCGATATTGTTATCTAAGGACTTTGAGTTGGAGTTATCATTTACTGCTACTTCAGCAATAGAAGCATGAATTGCGGAAGGGCATTGCTGAGACACTGAACCCAAATTAGGTTCATCGCCACCACGGTCTTGAGAATTGTCGACCAAGATGTT
>CAVNYN010278920.1:0-11158 GCA_963692815.1 Nyctanthes arbor-tristis | reverse complement strand
AAGTATAAGACAATTATTATGGGCACTCTTGGTATTAAATTGTGAGTTTTCAATTTTAAAAGCCAAAAGTCGGATGCGCTTAAGTATTGAGGCAATACCCGAGAGGCGTACACCCAATCTCAAAGGCGTATTGAGGTGCCAGTAAGGCGCCTTAAGCCTCCGCCTTGCTTGTTAAAAATGGGTATGATATGACCCAAGACCCTCTAATAATTAGATTAGCCAAAATGGTGGTTGAATTTCATGGCAATCAGAAGTTAGGGGCTACATTACACAATTCTACGAAGTACATGGACCAAATCGCCAAATTGAAAAACGTTGGGACTCCGACTCTTTGTCGTGTGTGATAATATGTAGGAGGAGAATAATTGTGTGGACGGATAATAATCCACTATATGTATAGAGAATTTTTATTTTTAATTACAAATAAAGTGTATAGTGTGAAGGCGTGGGTAAAAGATATATGCTACTGTTGTACTATCCCTTTGTCACCACCATATGTGTAGAGAATTGCCATGGTACATATTTTTAGAAATTTTCTGAGAAGATAAATACGGCTCCTTATAAAAGAGCCTTACCCTGATGTGGTATGAATCTAACAAAAGTAGTTCCGCATTGTGAGAGACTGCTTTTGTTAGATTCGTATCAAATAAGCAATAAATCTCTTTTTATCTAATTTTGTAGAAAGACCGCATATTTTTTTATCTTTGATTAAAGTAGTACTTTGATTGACCCCAATCCCCTGCATCTTTCTCCCTTCTCTGTATTCTTTTTGGAAAATAGCATATCCTTTCTTTCTTTCATTTTTTTTAAAGGGCAAAATAGTATATATCTTTCCTGCTACTTTTGTGTTTACATGAATTTTACAAACTTTTTCCAGTTAGTAGTAGATAAATTTTTAGAAACATAAATTTTCAATTGACTAAATTTAAAAATATGGAATATTTTTTTGAAAGTAATATATATATATATGGAATATTATGAGTCTAAAACAAGCATTATTTTATTCAAAAAATTAATTATCAAGTATCTATATATCTATATATACTTAAAAGCATTACACTTTCATTTTTCTGTTTTCCCGTCAAAAATCACTTTCTAAATCCGGCATTTGCATCTTGGCCATTGGTTTACCTTTTAATCTTAGCCTTTGATTAATTTTTTTATCTTTTTATTATTTTCAAGAATTATATATAGAAAATTTAACAAATAAAGAGATAATCATAAATCATGAATTCAAGATCTTTAGGTTTCTATATACATATCCTTCTATCAAAGGTAACTTTCTATTGCTATAGAATTTGAACACTATATCAAACAATCAACCTTATTGGAATAGATTTCCCATTTTCATCTAATTCTTTAATAGTAATTGTAATGATAATTGTTAACTAACCCAATTAATGGTATTTTTCCTTTATTTGCTCTAACTATTGCTCAGGGCTTAATCATTAAAAAAACTCTAAATTGTGCAACTAACTTTACTTAGCTTTTTTACCATTTTCAACCAGCTTTTTGATTTCATACCTTATATTAAATTTTGACATATTTCATCAACTCATCACCCAACTGCAGACGAAATTTCAGTTATTTTCTCAAGCGAAAAAATTCAGCTAAATACTTAATTTGTTTCTTCAAGCTATTAAAATTATTTCTGACAGTCTTGCATATGATATTAGTCATTTGATCTTCACCAGCCTTGCGGAGTTCACCAGCTGCGGAACTTCATTTGGAGTCAACATTTGGCCTCAGTCCTCAAACGATTTTTTTTAGGTGGTGTCCAAACTTTTTCATTAATTTCTACACTCGTCCGAACTATAGTTTATATGTTTTTAATGTAATACGAATACAATCAAAATAAATTAGTTTGCTTATGACTCTTATAATTATTTATTGCTAACTAATGGAAATTTTGAAGATAAATATGTTATTATTATTTCAATGTTTCATCCTCACAATCAAATGTTATTTTATATTTTCTTTTAATTCAAATCAACATTGCATGAAAAAAGACAGATTGTGACATATCAATCACTGTATAAAAATACCAAATTCTTCATTCATATGTTGGGTCGTGAATTCAGTTTTTTTTCTTTTTTCTTTTTCTTAAAACAATTTTTAAATATTTTCCCAAGGCCAATTGTGACAATTAATATTTCATGTAATTGAGTTCCAAATTAAACTTTGTATGATTTATGTAATGCTTCTCACTGCAAAAGTTTTTTAAACTTCATATGTTTTTTATGTGTATTGATCCATCTAATGATTTCTTTTTAAGGACCTCTTATTTATAAATGAAAAATTGGTCGATGTCACTTTGTATCTTTTTTCTCTTAATACACAAATGTGATAAATCTATTCAAACATTTTACTTTGATTGCACGTAGTTGCTTATTTTGTCTGTGTGCAAACCTTTGTTTAAATGATAGGTTTTAGCAAACTTTTTTTATTAGTTGCACAATTTCTTTTTAATTGAATATTAATATTTTGAAGTTAATGTAAAATAATTTTATTTTGAAAAAAAATTTCTAAAGACAAAAAAAAGGAAAAAAAAGAAGACTTGAAGTCCGTCTTTACGATGACGATTATCTTTAAATATTAAATTATAAATAATTTATTCAAGTCTTTGATTTTTTATTAATGCAGAAGCATTAATCAATCACTTTTTTTAAATTGCAAATAAAATAAGATATTTTGTTTTTAAAGGAATCATCTCAATTCTCAGTTATATGCATTAAATTAATTATGAGCGCATTGTAACTTTGGGTGAACGTTGTTTTGTGTATTTTTTTCAACTTCTTATGTTGAACTAATGCATAATTGGTTGTGTATTTGCTAATTACTAAGGCATTTGATATGTCCTTGGAGAATTTATTTATCGTAGTTATTGCTGACTTGATTGATTTAGAGTAATCGCGATTTGGAATGAGACAATTTTTTAACATTTAATTTAACAATTATAAAAAAAATTTATTCATCCATATGAATATTAAATTGTCTAAATTTATTTTGTCGATTGTTCTTTTGTGGTGAACTTTACATGATACAGATTTTATATACGTCAATACGTGACAATATTAATTATATTGTTAGTTTGATTTCTATATTAGCTTAAAAACATTTCCACCCCTGTCAAATCAATATTTAAATACATAATCATTTAAACTATCGGCTTTTTCAGAATTGAATCGACTTATACATAACTCATTATATATATATAATCTATAGTTTTTTTTACACCTTTATAACCGAATTTAGTTCTTTAATATTTGTTAAATGAACCCGGAGTTTACAAATGAATTATTAAAAGGTTATATTATTATTCCCAGATTAACTCTTACTCTGTCAGATACTAGACTGTCATTCACCTTTCAGTGGAGACAGTTCTCGTTGATGGTCTGTTATGCAATGACTATTAACAAGAGTCAAGGTCAATCTCTCAAGAATGTTGGTATTTTCCTTCGGAGGCATGTGTTCACCCATGGACAGTTGTATGTAGCCGTTTCGAGGGTTACGAATCATGATGTGTTGAAGTTTATGATATATGATAACAACGGTCATCTTAGCAAGTCTACGTTGAATGTTGTTTACAAGGAGGTATTCAACAATTTATAGTGATATGTTTTCTTTAACCGTTAGGTATGTAAATTTTAATTTTATGTCAGCTCTATAGTTCTATTATGCAATGTTCGATAACTCAATTTTGCTTGCTGAATGCAGGTTATCTTGAGGGCTCCCCTGTGCTGATAAAATGTAATAACTTCTGGAATAATAATTGTCATCTACTATTCCGTTCACTCTGAAAAATGCAACACTAAAGCAGGTGAATTTTAATGTTAACTTTCCCAAATGACTATGTTGGATTATCTTTTAATACATTTGTATATTATTTTTTTCCTGAAACACATAATAGATGTTTTATGATTTTTACACAATCATAGATTATACTATTTACTTTGAATAATTGTTTAATTGGGTATGTTGAGTCGGAAGTTTTTTATAACATTGATAATTATGCAATTTTACGGTGTTACCAAAATACAAACTCATGTCGAGCACCATTATTATAATGAAATACTAAAATATTTTTAAGCACCTTTTTTTTGTTTTAAATTTTTCTTTCAAATATAATTTGTGCACACCCAAGTCTCAAACTTCAGCTTCGCCACTTTGCTATTTGTAATGTGATATGTACGAAATTTGAACACATCTCATGTATTCACTTAAATGTCCTTACTCTCTATGTATTTACCCATGTTTTCTTTTTATAGTCATGCTCTATACACGAAGTCCGATCTGACTTAATAGATGTATATTAGTATCATCTCTTAAGAAATAAGAACTTTTGAGAGGTATGTGGAAATTCCGTAGAATGTACAAATTTTGAACACTTTACAGCATTGCTCATTATCATTCAGTGTGAAAACGGAAGGTAAATTGTAGTAAACGCTCTCAATTGTTAAATATATTTGCCCTTTAGTCCTCCATCTTTACATCTAGATCAGTAGACTCCTAACTTTTGAAAAATGGTGTCATTCATCCACATTGATGAATTCCATTAACTTTTCAGTTAAGAGACAGACAATTTTACATTGAAAATGGTGGAAAATTTTTGAGTCATTTTTTAATGATGTTCTTTTTAACATTGTAAAGACAAATTTCGTTTTTGGAAATGAGCATTAGAAAGGAAGATTTCATTTGCAGTTGGGCAGAGCTCATTTTCCCCCCTTTTTTAACCATGGATCAGAATGATGCTGTGAAATAAATTCCGCATTAGGCCATTATACACAGCTCTACGAGGGTTGCTAGACATGTGGTCAACGTGATCCCAAGTGAAATTTAGAAAATGGGCCTATATTCGATCGATTTAATGTTCCGTATATGATCTTATTCTCAGGTAAATCCATAATCTGTCTTAATTCAGCACCAAAATTAAATTACTCATCAGCACTTATGTTAAATACTCTCAGTAGGCATCCTAGCTTCCTGAAGGTGCATTAGCAGACACAGGTAAGATCTTCCCATTATTCAGCTTTTGCATAAACCTTTTCATAAACTTTTACACAATTCATGTGGACCATTGGACTGTGTTGTGATCTAAGACTGAAGATGTATGAAAAAGTAGAATCCACCAACTGTAATTGTCTAAAAAGTTATGTAAAGTTTTTATATCACTATAGCACGATCCAAGATATTCATAATATGGCGTCAATTTTGATATAGATATCATGTGGTCTCCATTATGTATAGCATATGTACACATGGCGCTCATCAATGGCTGCTACCTGAGGCGAGGCCTAAAATTTTGAAAAAAAAATTAGAGGGCCCTAAATTGAGGAGAATTATATATAGGAATTCTGAGAAACATTTGATGGCAACTTGGTTCATAGTTGAAATGCTTGTGGCATGTTAAACTATTTATAATCATTGCCACCCAGGTTCATTCCCACTAAGGTAAACTTTTTTAATTTTTTTATTAAAAACTTTTCTTTAGTTTCTTATTAAAAATTACGTGTTAGTCTATAAGTTAATTTATTTTAGTTTGTTATTCTCAATTAAATTAATTTGAAGTGTACACAATTTTTTGTTTCAACTCGTACCATATCTTAACAAAATATTTGCTTTCGTATGTTTAGTTTTGTTTTGTCATTTTAATGATTTCCAATTTTGTGATTAAATTTTTTTATAAAGCATTATAATCCAAAATATTTATATTTTCCTTTCAAGATATTTTTTATTTTTCTTTTATTTAAAAGTCTTGACGTTTCAAAAGTTTTATCTATATTTTTGTGAGTAAAAAATTAATATCAGTAATAAATAAATAATTATCTTTTTCTAAATATATCTTTTTATGTTATTAAGGTAATTACTTTGTGTATTTTTCAATTTATTATTTAATATATAGTGTAAACAATACTCATTTCGTGAGTATTGTTTGTTATTTTAGACGAAAAATAAAATTTTCCATTTAAAAAATATAAGAAAATAAATTTTGAATATGTACAATACAATTTAGTGGCACATTTTTTAAGTTTTGACTCAGGGCCCTGAGCAATACACTAGGTTACCCCTCATTGGTTTTGACCGGTTGCTTATTGATTTATCAGGTGGGTCATTGTTGATATATAAATTTAAATAAAAATATTTTTATAGTAAAAAATACACGAGAAAAAGAGTATAAATATTAGAAAATGCCGTGAAGAACAAAAGAAACATTTTGCAATGGTTTATATGGTATCTAGGAAAGAAGTCATGAGTTCAAATTCTTGAAGCTTAAGTTTTCTTTAAAAAGGGGGACTTTACAAATCTACCTCACAATTGTGTAGATATCTGAAAAATACGTTTGAAAAAAAAAAGGCCACAAATCTAGGCGTAAAAATAAGTGAATTTCTATACAAACAGACCGGGCTCCGAAAAACAGGTGATGTGTTGTGCATTGATTGGTGGTCAAGCTCCGTTTTCAGAGCCCGATCTGTTTCTGTAGAAGGACTCGTAAAAATACTGCACAAGCTATACATTTTACGGAAACAGGCCAATGACTTTGTCGGGCACAAATAATGTGTGTTGGCCGAATGATTTTATGCCGTTTTGCTTGGTCCTAACAATAATAATAATAATAATAATAATAATAATAATAATAATAATTTTTAAATGTGACTTTTTTCTATTCTATGTGTGACTTATTATTTTATATGTAAAAATAAAGTAACAAAAAGTCATATTTAATTCAAAAATCACATAAAATGGGCCACATTTTATTTAATAAGTTACATTTATTCTTTTTTTCACCTATTGATATGTCATATTTATCGTTATATTTTGATTAAAAAATGTAGAAATTTTGTCACCATCATATTTTTAAACAAAAAGTCACATATAAGTAGAAACTTTGTTGTCATTATATTTTTTTATCAAAAAGTCTCATATGAAAGTTATATATGTGTTATTTTTTAATTAAAATGTCACATATTTTAATCAAAAAGTCACATATAAAGTGGCATTTTGTATTACTTTTTAATTAAAAAGTCACATGTAATAATTTTGTCATAATTATATTTTTTATTAAAAAGTCACATATAAGAATCTCATTTTTATTACTTTTTAATTAAAAGATCACATATAGAAATTTTGTCATTGTCATATTTTTTATCATAAAGTCACATATAAAGATCGCATTTTGTGTTACTTTTTAACTAAAAGGTCATATGTTTTGTCATTATATTTTTTATAGAAAAGCCGCATATAGTCATATTTGTGTTACTTTTTAATTAAAATGTCACATATAGATAAATCACATATTAATTTTTTAATTAATTAAAAAGTGACATAGAAATTGTCACCATTACATTTTTATCAAAAAGTCATATACAAAAGTCGTATTTTGTGTTACTTTTATTTAAAAAGTCATATGTAGAAATTTTGTCATCCTCATATTTTTTATTAAAAATTCGCATATAAAAGTCACATTTTGTATTACTTTTTAATTAAAAAATCACATGTAAAAATTTTGTTTTCATTTTATTTTATTTTTTATCGAACAGTCATATACGAAAGTCGTGTTTTATGTTACTTTTAATTTAAAAAATCACATGTAGGAATTTTGTCATCATTATACTTTTTTAATCAAAAAGTTGCATATAAAAATCACATTTGTGTTACTTTTTAGTCAAAATGTCATATTAGAAGTTTTATCAAATTATTTCTTGGTGTAAAAAAATGATGCATTGAACATTTTTTTTGTTTACATATTTTAAAAAAATATAAGATCAATGATTAGAAGAAGAAGAACAAAAAGAAAAAGAAAAAATTGAAACATGTTTGTGGCCGTGGCCATACAGCCTAACCGAAAATGAAATTAAAGCATTTCCCCATATATTCTTTGATTATCCATGTTTCAACGTATATCTCACATTTTTAATAAAAAAGGAAGTGTTTTGCCAAATTATTTCCAAAAAAATTTAACAAAGTGGGGAGCCTTGTTGGACTCAGGTTGAGTTACTAGGTCGTCCAAAACCCGCCAGTTTGTCCGTATTTTGACCGGGCCAACAACGCCCCTATTCAATCATATCATTCAGCCCCGCTACAGAAATTTCTAAGGAACCAAGGTCGAGTTCCTGTTGGAAATAGTAGTTATTTTGACCAAATATTTGTGGCATCGGCACTTGGTGTGTACGAGAGATATTTAAATCAAACGCGTTTATATTACGTTTGGTCTCGTTGAACTATTTTCGGGTGAATGAGAAATTATAGCCTAAAAGTGACACCTTGAAAATATGTGATTCGGATAATGAATAAATATTTTGCATCTCGAGACGAAATATTTTGTATCTTAAGTCGAAAAACAATAGGTTAAAGGACCTATTTAATTAAATTTGCAATTAGGACCTAAGTATGACTAATTAAGAGAATTAAATTAGTTATAATCCTAAGCGAATTTGTCATTTTTGGATTTAATAATATAATTATCTGAATTGGCATTTGGCATTACTTGAATCAATCCGAATGAGTGCATTAGGATTAGTTAATTAACTATGCTAATGTTGCAAGTGACATTTCAAGGGAAATTATATCCGAATAGACACAATTTGAAGGGAATTTTTGTGCTCTCACAAAAATTTCCAATTGTTTGCACCGCTTGGTATTTGTTGTGTCTTTTCATTGGCACCTCCTGGCATATTATATATATCCCCCCACACTCGTGCATTTTCATTCAACTTGTTTGCATTCAACTCTTCCTTCCTAAAAACACAAAGAGAGTTCGTGACAATTTCGGTTCGTGGTAACTTGTGGTTTGAAGTGCTTCTACTGCAAGTAGTTCTCCGTTGTATCTTGGGAGACGATTGCCGATCAACTGTAACTACCTAAGCGGGGAAAAAACATCTTAAAGAAATAGAGTTGAACTCTAGCCTCAACGTTTTCCCATAGTAAATTCAGTATTGTTTATTGTACTAGGTTTAAGTAAGTTTACGGTTTAATTTCGAATATAATTTGCACCATTCTACATTTTATTTATCCTAACAGTTTAAGACGTTTTTATTAAGTCTGCGCATATTATATTCTGTTGATTTCTGCAACGTGATCTCTACATATATTCACGCATATATTTCTCGTCACATATACTGCATTCGTTTCTTTTGTGGTATTTAAATGTTATGGACATTGTGTTTAAATTTTTGTGGTTAGTTGCAAGTCATATATCGTTAAACATCCATTTCAATTTTGATTCTAAGTCACGTGCCCATATTTGCTCACATAAACTACCATATTGCAATTTGCAATTGATTCTTTCTACCGTATTCATCAATTGTTTATGCAATTTTGATTCTGACTTCACACAAATTTACATATTTAACAAATCTATTTGGGTGCATACTAGGCCATAATAATAAATTGCATCCCAGTGTTATATTCCCCTTCGCGGCTTATATTGTTTTTAGGCTGATGTTCAAAGATTATTGCATATAAATCTACCACATATTCATGTGTTGCATCTTAGTTGTGATCTTGTTAATTGTTATTGCATTCCTTGTTATAATTCTGCATTCACATATTCGTTTTAGCCTCTTTGCATTCTTTGTGTTGTCTAGGATATTCTCTATTTATTCAATCAATTGTATCAACATTTGATCGTCGAACATCTGTTTTCATAAACATAAATGGATTCAAACGGAAATAATGTCATTCCTACTACTAATGTTCCACCAACTCATATTTCCCATGGTGAGAAACTTGAGAAGTTCACAGGAGTTGATTTCAAAAGGTGGCAGCAAAAGATGCATTTTTATTTGACAACCTTGAATTTGTCAAAATTCTTGAAGGAAGATCCTCTGGTTATACAAGAGAAGCCAAACAATCATGACACTGTGATTGCATTGGATGCTTGGAAACATTCCGACTACCTATGCAAGAATTATCTTCTAAATGGTTTGGACAACACTTTATATAATGTATATGGTAACATGAACTCTACCAAAGAGGTTTGGGAGTTATTGGAAAAGAAGTATAAAACGGAAGATGCTGGCACGAAGAAATTCTTTATTGGGAAATTCTTAGACTTCAAAATAGTTGACTCCAAATCTATGATCACTCAAGTTCAAGAGTCGCAAATTCTTTTCAATGACATTCACACTGAAGGGATGAGCGTAAGTGAGACATTACAAGTGCCTGCAATTGTTGAAAAACTTCCTCCTTCATGGAAAGACTTCAAAAATTATATCAAGCATAAGCGCAAGGAGATGAATCTAGAAGACTTGATTGTTCGGTAGAGCATTGAAGAAGACAACCGCAAGGCTGAAAAGAAAAATGGAGGACAAATTATGCAAGCAAAGGCCAATGTGGTGGAAACTTGTAACATCCCGAAAATTTCTACAAATTAAGGTAAGCAACGAAATTGTTGTTTTGAAAGAATTACTTGAATATTATTGTAAGATTGCTTGAAGATTGGTATTGAATTGACGCTAAAGAAAGATCTTGGTTGATAATTGACATAAACTAAAGTATAATGACTAAATTGACATGAACTAAAGAGTGTGAACTTGATTGAAAGATAATGCAAGGGGAAAGGACTTCTTGGGCAATTTCCCGACAAGTGTGCGGCGCCACACCGCGCCACTTGTCAGAAGTGATTTGCGCCACTTATCACAATATGATTGGCGCCACTTGTCATGATATAGTTGGTGGAACTCAAAAGTTATTAAAATTAGCTAAATCCTAACTATTATATAAAGGGGCTAAGAGTTTCATTTTTCTTTCAAACCATTTTTCATTTTCTCTCCCGAACTCCAAAATTCGTCCAACTTGGCCAAAGGAAGGAGAAAACCAATAGAAACCCGCCAAAATACCTATTTGTCCTTTGAAAAGAGTCCCTTACCATATATGGAAGGATTATAGCTTGAAAGATAGCTTTAATTGAGGAATATCAAAGCTTTAAGGATACTTCTTCACGTGGATTATTCGAAGAATATTTGAGGTGGGTAACCTAATACTTTGATTCCTTTTCTACATGCATAAAGTTTTGATAAGATAAGTGTGTATTTGATTGATGATTTTGATGAGACAAACATGGATTTGAATGCATTATTATTGAAAGAAAGATTGGTTTATTGCATTTGTATCGCTAGTTAATGCTCTACCCGTTTTGAATTGCTTTGTGATTGTATGG
>CAVNYN010278912.1:8075-21762 GCA_963692815.1 Nyctanthes arbor-tristis | reverse complement strand
CTCTATTTATAGGCTTCGTTTCCTTAGAATACAAGACAATCCTTCTATGATTTGGATTCCTTTTCCTCCTAGGATTCTTCTTCTTTCCTTTTCCTTTTCCTTTTCCTTTTTAACTTTGGATTGTTTTTGGCAACAAACCCAACAATCTTCCCCGTAAACTATCAAAGTCAACCACGAAGATGAATGATGGAGCCCATTAGATTTGGTAGGATAGAAAAGTATAGAAATGGATTTAAAAGGTCCTAGAAGGAAGAGGACAAACAGCAATGAAATAACCTGCTTCCGATTACATTACTTACTTATTTTCACTTCATATATATCATCAACAATAATTCTTTAATTCAATACATATATCTTCTCCATCATTAGGACGATCCGGCCACAAAACTCTTAATTCAATACTTACAGGGTTGTTAGATGGAAAGAAGGATGAGTACATACTCAGTGAATAATCAAATATTTTGATTCACCCTTCATGTAAGAAAACACGTTTTCGAGAAAATCATAGGATTTACGAAGTCTTTAGATGCACAAAGTTATTGAATGCACAAAAAGACATTATCACTAGTTAAACTACTACCTATAGTGCGCACTTGAATCCAATATTCAAAATGGTCAAGACCACATAGTAAGGCCATAATTACCACATAGCCAAAATGACCAAGACCACATATAAGGTCATATTCCATAAAGTAAAGCAAAATAGGTAGAGCATTAACTAGCAATACAAATGTAATAAATCAATCTTTCTTTTTATAACAGTGTATAAAGTTCATATTCAATTTATGAAATAGACTCAAACAGGTATTATCTCCTGTGATATTAAATAATCCTAGTGCTTTTGTCCCTGGGAGGATGATCACAGACAATCCTATAGCTGCGTTTGAGGTGCTCCATTCTATGGGAATATGGGAAAATGGAACAACGGAAATAAAGGATTCCTTGCTCTTAAACTGGATATGCGCAAGGCATACGATAGGGTAGAGTAGAGATGTATCTCAGTAGTGATGGGCAAGATGGGGTTCTCAGACATGTGGATCTGGTGTATATACGATTGTGTTGCAACACCAGAATTTACCTTTACCATTAATGGGAGTTATCAAGGAAGTGTGACCCCGACACGAGGGCTGAGGCAGGGCTGCCCCTTATCTCCATATCTTTTCATCATGGTTACTGAGGCATTTTTAGGGCTAATCTTTGAAGTGGAAAGACAGGGACAACTCAGAGGAATGAAGTGTACAAGGGAGGGCCCACATGTGTTTCACCTCTTTTTTTTGTGGATGATGCTATTTTATTTACTCAGGATAATATGTTGGATATTACATCTATCGTAGGGATTCTGAATACATATGGCCGAGCCTCTGGGCAGTTGGTTAATATGGATAAGACCTCTATAACTTTTTCCCCAAATGTACAACAAGAGGAGAGGAGGCTGGTTGCTGAGGTATTGGGGATTGATGTTGTGTGGCAACATAACAAATATCTTGGATTACCGTCAGTAGTGGGGAAGAATAAAAGAAAGACCTTTGAAAGCTTAGAGGAAAAGACCTGGAAGCGGATTCAGTCCTGGAAACGGGGCTTCTTTTCCAGTGCCATAAGGGAGGTTATGATTAAGGCAGTACTATAGGCCATTCCAACCTATGTTATGGGACTTTTCCAGTTTCTGATTTAGTTATGTAATGAGATCCGAAGTATTATTTCTCAGTTCTGGTGGGGAGCTCAGGGGACTGGAAGGAAGATGGCATGGGTGAGTTGGGAGACTATGTGCTCGGCTAAGAGAGATGGAGGAATGGGGTTCAGGAATATCCATCATTTTAATCAAAGCTTGGTTGCAAAACTAGTCTGGCGTTTGATCCAAACTCCAAATTCTTTGGTAGCAAGAATTCTGAAGAGCAAATACTATCCCAATAGAGATATCCTCGAGGCAACTACTAGAGCTGGAAGTTCTTTTGTATGGCAAAGACTCATGCAGGAAAAGGAGTTTATTGGTATGAGAACAAGGTGACGAGTGGGCTCAGGTGAAACGGTGAATATTTTGGATGATAATTAGTTGCCAAGAGGAGCTTCACTTCGGCCGATAACCCTGCAGACGAATGTAGTGTATCAAGTGAAAGATTTACTCACAAATGTCGACTGGATAATGAGATTATTGAGAACAACTTCTAGCCAGTTGATCAGCACCACATCCAATCATTGTCCGCTAGGAATAACACACAAAAGGACTGCCTCATTTGGGATTCAATGAAGAACGCCGAGTTCTCTGTCAATGGTGGATACCATTTGATTAGAAGGAATGGCCAGCGGAGAGATGAGGGGGGCAACCTCCTTGGAGAGCGAAATTGGCTGGCTTTTTGGAATCTCCAAATGTTGCCGAGGGCAAAACAGTTCATATGGAGATTGATGAGAGGAGCGATTTCCACAAATCAAAATCTGGTTAGAAGAACAATGGTAGACGTTGCAAGGCTCACGAGACAGAGCTCCACCTGTTCGTTCAACGCGGTTGGGTAGAATGGTTTTGGAGAGAGATGGACTGCTGGGATTATATTAAAGGAACAAGCACGTATGGGGTGGAACTTAGGTTTGGTGATTACTTTTGGAGCTTGCACACTACCGTCTCAGTTGAGGTTTTTGAGGTTCTATGTATAGGAGCTTGGGGAATTTGGAAGGCGCGAAAATTAATGTTGCAGGAGTGGAGACATACCGTGATAACCTATGCACGAGACTCTCTTCTAATTCAACTTGAGATTTACCAAAGTGTCCAATCACATGAGACGATATCCGACAGGGGCTTAGGAAACGACACGGGTACTGAGTGGATAAGAGAAGGTGGGCAATCTCATGGTTTCTTTCTCTTTACAGATGTGGCTATACGGAATGTGGAAGGATGGATGGGGTTTGGAGGAGTAATTAGGGATGGGGAATGAGTGATTCACGTTGCTTTTTCATGTGGACGGCTTGGCACGATGGATTCTTTTGCTGCGGAAGCACTTGCCATCACTAAAGGGCTGGATTGGAGATTGCACGAGTGGAAACGGATGCGCTAAGGGTTGTCCAGAGTTTGAAGAAACAGGAACCGTTGGCACCAAAAGCGCTTATTATTGAGGAGGTTTTGGGCTTAATTGTGGAGAGCAGGTGTGGATCGTGCTGTTACATTCCTATAACTCGGAATGGGATAGCCCACGAGCTTGCTTCTTATGCGGCTAATTCGCCGTCTGATTTATTCTGGATTGATTGTATACCCCTCTTTATCTCAACTTGGTTTGGGAGGGAAGACTGATTTCGATAAATGAATGAAAAGTTTTTCTAAAAAAAAAAAAGGGAAAAGAAAGTAAATACAAAGGTTAATTAAGAAATTAAATCTATTAATAATTACATGGATGGTACAATGATTCTTTACTAATTGTTTTACAATATAAAATCACGTCTGTTTTATGATGTTGAATATTGAATAGTTTAATCGTCAGTGAAAAAAAAAAATGAATTCATTATATACTGATATATAACTAGTTTTACATTTTCATGATATATATGGCATTTTATGCAACTTTGTGATTGAATTATACTACTAGAAAACATGCGATTATCGATGGCCGTCAATCCGTCGGTAATTACCAACATAGGACCTCAATCCATCGGCAATTTCCGACAGAAATATAACCCATCGGTAATAACCGACGACTAAGAGGGCCGTCGGTAATACCAGCTGCCGTTGATAATTACCGACACCAACTAATACCGGAATTTACAACTTGTAAATGACTATAAAATTTTAATTATGTTACAATTTTAAACTTATAAATTATGTGGAAAAAACTTAAACTGATAGTATAGAGAAATAATGTAGAGTGTAAAAATATTTTATCAAATATATTTTCTATTTATATTTTTTTAATGCTTATTTTACTTTTTTTTTTAAATTGAAAAAATTATATGTATGTATGTTAAATATATTATGGATAAATATCAGTAATAAGAGTAGTTTAGTAGTTGGTACTTTACTACGCAACTGCCAGGTTAGGGGTTCGAACACTCCCACTTGGAAGAAAGGGTTGGGTTTTGTGTGCTTGGAAGAAATTTGATTTATTATGCAAGGGTTGGAAGAAAACTGTTCACTTTTCAAAGTTCTCCCCCAATTACGTGTGGACGTGTTTTGTAGCCGTTACCAATGCCCTACATACGTAACATAGCTCTTCTCGATCATATATCCTAAAGTCCGTAGTTCCTTTCCTTTTGTTTTATGGTTTGATATTTGTCAGAACAGCTTCATTTTTTTTCTTTTTTTAATTATTATTATTATTATTATTATTACTACCACCAGTAGAATTTTTACTCGTGCGTTGCACATGAATAATTATCAATAAAAAATTTCAACGGCAACATATATAAATTGACATAGTTAGTCTTCATTGAATGTACATTAAAAATTAATAATTTAAAAAAAATTAAAAAAAGTCAAATATATGGGGTGATGTTATTCAGTACAATCCAGCTAAAAATCGTTGTGTTTGGCACTCCTATGTTCTTCATAATATTCTAAATTTGATGAACATTCTCCCAATTCCTATAATCAGCATACAAATTTAACAATAATACGTATTAACTAGAATTTTGTGGATAAATGTTATGAGGCCATTTCAGCAATCTCTGCATTTTCAAGAACTCAACAAGCCCCAATTAATATCTCCTAAATGTCAGCATCTCTAGCCTAAAAAATAACTCATCTCCTTACAATGGATTCACCCGTTGCTGACTATTTAGTATCAGCAATGACCCAAAAAATGAAGGAAACTGTCCCTTTTGCCATTGAATTAATGCCGTTGTTAAATCAAATTAGCTGCTTCAACCATGTTTTTGTGTCACGTAATCACCTTATTCTCTACTGTAACTTCTTCTATGTTGCACGTTTGAAATGTGAAAACCAGAAATTGTAAATTATTATCCCCATTGGGCATGAAAAAAAAGCTCACTTATGAAATAAAAAATGTAAGGAATCTCAACTCAAAGGCAAAGTATGTGTTTATGCCTGCATGTGTGTCTGTATATACATTAATCAACTATTTAACTCGCAACACAATTCTGAAAAGGAAACTTTTGAGATGCAAAATGTCCAACATTTGTGTAGTGAAGTGCAGGGAAAATAAGACCATGTAACCATTTTTGAAGGATATGAAATCTCATCATAAGTTTATATTAAACTTACGTTTTTATCCGAGATAATTTACAACTGTATGATTCATTGCTTTTAATTTCTCTTAGAGAATGTTCGTGATAGCTAAAATTATAATTAAGGGCTGTCAGTTTGTGCTATTTAGGGTCCAAAAAAATGTTATAAAATGTCGACAATTTATTTATCACAAAGAAAATAACATTTTATTTTAAGAAATAAGTATCACTCAATATTGCCAAATTCAAAATCCATCAATCTGCTATACTCATACATTGCCAAAAATTAAAAATAATTTAGTGAAATCTCACATTTCTTTTAAAAAAAAAAAATTTGGTGGAACCTCACGGAGATCCTTTTTGTTATTGAATATATAAAATTCATTAGAAAGATAAGAAGGATACAAATATAGTAAGTTCAGATTTTGGAACAATTCAACTGTCCATAGAAAATTAAGAAGTAGCACAATAAACATGTTTATTTTGGATAACCCAAAAGTTGATTGTTGCTATCAAAGTTATCATCAAGTAGCTATTAACAAATTTAATACCAAGTAACTATTGAGAAAAGTTGAGAGACATGATGACATAAAGCTAGAAATTAGCAAAAATTCAAACAATATAAAAAATAAAACCCAAATTTGAATCACCCAGAACCCTAAGAGGCAAGAACTCAAATTTGTTTGATAGCAAATGATATAATTTAGAAAAAATAATTATGAAAACATAAGGAAGATGCAACTTAAGAAAAGATAATTCAGGAAAAGATTATTATGAAAAGATAAGGAAGATGCAATGGAGCATATAATTCAGGGAAAAAATAAAAATACATATAATTTCACATATGACGTCATTAGTGACGTCATCAGAATCATTATGAAGCCAGGCCAGTTGCAGGAAAAATCATGCCAGACAGACTTCTCTTATTCTTAATATCTAGATTAGTAACCACTAGTAAAAAACCACTATGTACGAGTAGAAAAATCTATTAAAATAAATTAAATTAAATTAAGATCGGAAGAGCGTCGAGGTTGTTGTATAATATATTGATATAATTAGACCTTAAAAAAAGTAGACTTTAAAAAAATTATATAGTGTTTAAAGTAATACAAAGGTGAAACCACAATTAATTATTGCTTTATTCTATCTAGGGAATTAGGGTTTTCTTTCCACCGCCGCGTGGCTTGAGTTTAGGCTAAGGTTTATGCTTTTTTGGCTTGGAAGCCATTGATTTTCATGTCAAGATCACAACTTTGCTTGGAACCATTGGAGTTGCTATGGATCCAGAGGAGATTCAAAGGTTGTGCGCAAGGTTACGGTTGGACGAAGGCGAGGAAAATGTTTTGCAGATCTCGCAAAGAGAGAGTGCGGAGGGTTTGGGCTCCATGAGGCTTATGCTTGTGGGGAAAATCTTAGGGTCTGAGCCGGTTAACAAAGATAGATTGAAGAGAGTCTTGCGCAACATGTAGCAAGTTTCTCGTCAATTCACAATGGAACAAAATGGTGCATCAAATATGTTTCTCTTCCGATTCAATACGATGGAGATAAATGGAGGGTTCTGTTGGGGGACTATGGCTACACAGTAATTAGTCTTTGTCTTTGAAAAACCCAGAAGGCATCGGAGAGGTCGACAATGAGGAGTTTTATAAAGTCCCGCTATGGTTGCATGTGATCAATCTGCCGCTAATATGTCTCACTGAGCAAATTATGAGGAATATTAGGGACCAAGTTGGGAGGGTGCAGAGAGTGAACATTGAGAATGGTATACCTAGGGTGAGGGTAATGATTGACGTTAATTAACCATTGAAGAGGGGCCTTAAAGTATATCTTGAGGCGGTTCAAAAGGAACTATGGCTCTTGTTCCAATATGAACGATTACCCGACTTCTGCTTCTTTTGTGGAATCATAGGTCATCGGTTGCATGAGTGTGAGCGTGACGGGGCTGCTGAGGCGTGGAGGAATGAGTGTCATTATGGGGATTGGAATAGGGCATCTCAACCAATGCGTCGACAAATATCAGAGAGCGGGAGTAAAGTGTCCGGTAATGGTGACAAGGGGAAGGAAAGTGTTAACAAGGGGATTGTGCCGAGTGAGGAGCGGTTGTCAGTCAATACGAAGAGGGGCGGAGGAGTGGATAAAGGGACAGTAACATAGGGAACTAAGAGGGAGAGAGGTGTGAAAGATATAGAACAAATATCGAGTGAAGCTACTAATAAAGACGTGAATAGGGTTTCTTTACATGGCCTCAATGAGGTGAGGGTGATTGAGATGGCAGGAGGGCAGCAAAATTTTAGGCACATGGCTGTGGAGGTAGTTGTTGAGAGGGAGGAGTTGATGTTGTAGAGGAGGGAAAAAAAGATGGCAGGGGAAAGAGAAAGCATTGGCTAAACAAGGGTGGAAGAGAAAACAAAAGGCTGAGGGAGGCCACACGGGAGGCTCTCCATGTAAACAATTTCTGGGGTCAGGGGTTTTGAAGTTGGGAGGTGGGAAAGGGAAGGGGAGTCCAGTGGGGAATAGGAAATGGATTCAAGGGGGTGATGAAGCTGAGGTAAGTAGTAAGAGGTGAAGAGGAGAGCTACTTAGAGCCTCCAGTGGTAGGTGATGGAGGAGGATATTCATCGTGAGAACCATATTATAGCGGCGAGCCCTGGCGTGCAAGGCCGCCGGGAGCAATGATTGGTCTTAGCTGGTATGTCCGGGGGATGGAGAACTCTAAAACATTAGCATCTTGGCGAGCGTTGATTCGCAAATTCTTCCATAATTTTGTCTTCCTGTCTGAGACAAGATTATTTGGTGCAAGTACATAAGTTATGATAGTGAGTTTGGGTTTCAAATCGTGTCTAGTTGTTGATTGTAGAGGACAAAGCAGAGGGTTGATACTATTATGGAACGACGAGGTGGATATGCAAATAAAATCCTATTCGATTAGGCATATTGTTGCCATGGTGAAAATAGGGGCTGGTGGAGAGTGGCGATTAACAGGGTTCTATGGAAATCTGAAGATAGGTGATCATGACTTATCTTGGGAGCTACTAAGGAAGGTTTGGGGGCAAGATAACCAGTCATGGATGTGCTTTGGAGATTTTAATAAAACTATGTACCTAAGTAAGAGGCAAGGGAGTTTGGCGCGACAGCCAACACTATGGGGAACTTCAGGGATGTTTTGGAGGAATGTGGGTTAACGGAGTTGGGGTTTAGTGGGGTGAGATGACTTGGAACAACGGAAGGGCAGGAGGAGGCTTTATCCAAGCATGATTGGACCAGGTTCTTAGTAATAAGAGTTGGCAGCAGCTTTTTCCCCATGCCTGTGTGGAAAATCAGGATTTTTCTAGGTTGGATCATAAGCCAATCCTTGTGCCCATAAATGGAAGGAACGATAGACAGCAGAATTTCAAGGAGAACCCGTTCCGATATGAACCACGTTGGGTTAAAAATGAGGATTATGCATTGGCTATGACTCGGGCGTGGAGTGCAGGAGGTGATGGTTGCGAGGATGGTGACCTTTTTGACGATATTAAGAGACAATTAACAGTATATGGAGAGCGGCTTAGAGGGTGGAGTGATAGACAGTTTCGAAGGATGGATAGTAGGGTAGCGGAATTAGAGAAGGAATGCAACATGCTTCTCAATTCGGCTGATCCAAGAGAATGTATGGATGATATCAGACAGGTTGAGAATGAAATTGAAAGAATTCATAGAAGAAGGGAGAGTCATTGGAGGCAGAAAGCAAGGGTTGATTTGTTAAGATATGGAGATAAAAATACAAATTTTTCCATACTAGGGTGACTGAGAGAAGGCGGACACATGCTATTTCATGGTTAAAGGGGGATGATAGGCAATGGATTGAAGAGGAAGAACAACTTTTGAATTATATCGAAGAGTTTTATCCAAAGTTATTCGCAAGTAGAGACCCGATAGAAAAAGAGCTTGATGAAGGCACTAGCGGCATTGACAAGCAGCTTTCCAGGGTTGATATTGAGGTGCTTGAACAACCTTTCATAGAGGATGACGTGACCAATGCACTATACAACATGGGGTCAAACAAAGCCCTATGAGTGGATGGCTTTCATGGGGCTTTTTATCAAACTCACTGGGAGGAGCTAAAAGGTTCTATCTCTACTACTTGTTTACATGTTGTTTAATAATGGTTGATTTGTTAGGTCCATTAATAAAACCACCATTGTACTTATCTCCAAAAAGAAGTCCTCTGAGGTCATTACTGATTTTAGGCCTATTGCGTTGTGTAATATATTATATAAACATGTTGCCAAGTGTTTGGCAAATAGACTCAAGCAAGTATTATCTCCTCTGATATCAAATAATCCTAGTGCTTTTGTCCCTGGGAGGATGATCACAGACAATCCTATAGCTGCGTTTGAGGTGCTCCATTCTATGGGAATATGGGAAAATGGAACAATGGAAATAAAGGATTCCTTGCTCTTAAACTGGATATGCGCAAGGCATTTAATAGGGTAGAGTAGAGATGTATTTCAGCAGTGATGGGCAAGATGGGGTTCTCAGACATGTGGATCTGGTGTATATACGATTGTGTTGCAACACCAGAATTTACCTTTACTATTAATGGGAGTTATCAAGGAAGTGTGACCCCGACACGAGGGTTGAGGCAGGGCTGCCCCTTATCTCCATATCTTTTTATCATGGTTGCTGAGGCATTTTCAGGGCTAATCTTTGAAGTGGAAAGACAAGGACAACTCAGAGGAATGAAGTATACAAGTGAGGGCCCACATGTGCCTCACCTCTGTTTTTTTTTTTTTTTTTTTTGCGGATGATGCTATTTTATTTACTAGGGCGAATATGCTGGATATTACATCTATCGTAGGGATTCTAAATACATATGGCCGAGCCTCCGGGCAGTTGGTTAATATGGATAAGACCTCTATAACTTTTTCCCCAAATGTACAACAAGAGGAGAGAAGGCTGGTTGCTGAGGTATTGGGGATTGATGTTGTATGGCAACATAACAAATATCTTGGATTACCGTCAGTAGTTGGGAAGAATAAAATAAAGACCTTTGAAAGCTTAAAGGAAAAGATCTAGAAACGGATTCAGTGCTGGAAACAGGGCTTCTTTTCCAGTGCCGGAAGGGAGGTTATGATTAAGGCAGTACTATAGGCCATTCCAAACTATGTTATGAGACTTTTCCAGTTTCCGATTTAGTTATGTAATAAAATCTGAAGTATTATTTCTCAATTCTGGTGGGGAGCTCAGGGGACGGGAAGGAAGATGGCATGGGTGAGTTGTGAGATTATGTGCTCGGCTAAGAGAGAGGGAGGAATGGGGTTCAGGAATATCCATCATTTTAATTAAAGCCTGGTTGCAAAACAAGTCTTGCGTTTGATCCAAACTCCAAATTCTTTGGCAGCAAGAATTCTAAAGAACAAATACTATCCCAATATAGATATCCTCGAGGCAACTACTAGAGATGGAAGTTCTTTTGTATGGCAAAGACTCATGTAGGAAAAGGAGCTTATTGGCATGGGAACAAGGTGGCGAGTGGGCTCAGGTGAAACGGTGAATATTTTGGATGATAATTAGTTACCAAGGGGAGCTTCACTTTGGCCAATAACCCTGCAGACGAATGTAGTGTAGCAAGTGAAAGATTTACTCACAAATGGCGACTGGATAATGAGATTATTGAGAATAACTTCTGGCCAGTTGATTAGCACCACATCCAATCATTGCCGGCTAGGAATAACACACAAAAGGACTGCCTCATCTGGGATTCAACGAAGAACGTTGAGTTCTCTGTCAGTAGTGGATACCACTTGATTAGAAGAAATGGCCAGCGGAGAGATGAGGGGAGCAACCTCCTTGGGGAGCAAAATTGGCTAGTTTTGTGGAATCTCCAAATATTGTCGAAGGCAAAACAGTTCATATGGAGATTGATGAGAGGAGCGATTTCCACAAATCAAAATCTGGTTAGAAGAACAATGGTAGCCAAGATTAAATGTCCACATTGCAAGGCTCACGAGACGGAGCTCTTGCTGTTCGTTCAACGCGACTAGGTGGAATGGTTTTGGAGAGAGATGGATTGCTGGGATTATATTAAAGGTACAAGCACGTATGGGGCGGAACTTAGGTTTGGTGATTACCTTTGGAGCTTGCACACTACCATCTCGGTTGAGGTTTTTGAGGTGCTATGTATAGGAGCTTGGGGAATTTGGAAGGCGCGGAACTTAATGTTGCATGCGGAGAGACATACCGTGATAACCTATGCACGAGACTCTCTTCTAATTCAACTTGAGATTTACCAAAGTGTCCAATCACATGAGACTATATCGGACATGGGCTTAGGAAAGGACGCGGGTACTGAGTGGATAATTGAAGGTGGGCAATCTCATGGTTTCTTTCTCTCTACAGATGTGGCCATACGGAATGAGAAAGGATGGATGGGGTTTGAAGGAGTAATTAGGGATGGGGATGGAGTGATTCATGGTGCTTTTTCATGTAGACGGCTTGGCACGATGGATTCTTTTACTGCGGAAGCACTTGCCACCACTAGAGGGCTGGATTGGAGATTGCACGAGTGGAAACGGATGCGCTAGGGGTTGTCCAGAGTTTGAAGAAACAGGAACCGTTGGCACCAAAGGCGCTTATTATTGAGCAGGTTTTGGGCTTAATTGTGGAGCAGGTGTGGATCATGCTGTTACATTCCTATAACTCGGAATGGGATAGCCCACGAGCTTGCTTCTTATGTGGCTAATTCGCAATCTGATTTATTATGGATTGATTGTATACCCCTCTTTATCTCAACTTGGTTTGAGAGGGAAGACTGATTTCGAAAAATGAATGAAAAGTTTTTCTAAAAAAAAAAAAAAGGAAAAGAAAGTAAATACAAAGGTTAATTAAGAAATTAAATCTATTAATAATTACATGGATGGTACAATGATTCTTTACTAATTGATTTACAATATAAAATAACGTCTGTTTTATGATGTTGAATATTGAATAGTTTAATCGTCAGTGAAAAAAAAATCAATTCATTATATGCTGATATATAACTAGTTTTACATTTTCATGATATATATGGCATTTTATGCAACTTTGTGATTGAATTATACTACTAGAAAACACGCGATTATCGATGGCCGTCAATCCGTCGGTAATTACCAATGGAGGACCTCAATCCATCGGCAATTTCTGAAGGAAATATAACCCGTCGGTAATAACCGACGACTAGGAGGGCCGTTGGTAATACCAACTGCCGTCGATAATTACCGACACCAACTAATACCGGAATTTACAACTTGTAAATGACTATAAAATTTTAATTATGTTACAATTTCAAACTTAAAAATTATGCGGCAAAAACTTAAACTGATAGTATAGAGAAATAATGTAGAGTGCAAAAATATTTTATCAAATATATTTTATATTTATATTTTTTTAATGTGTATTTTACTTATTTTTTAAATTGCAAAAATTATATGTATGTATGTTAAATATATATGGATAAATATCAGTAATAAGAGTAGTTTAGTAGTTGGGACTTTACTACGCAACTGCCAGGTTAGGGGTTTGAACACTCCCACTTGGAAGAAAGGGTTGGGTTTTGTGTGCTTGGAAGAACTTTGATTTATTATGCAAGCGGGTTGGGTTATGTAAGCGGGTTGGGATGAGTTATTTGGGTCGGGTTCTCGAATGGGTTTGTATTTTCAGTCTGTCGGTGATCACTGACAGACGAGGTTCCCGTAGGAAATCGCCAACAAACCTATCACTGACGGATTTTTCCGACCACCATTTCTTATCGGTAACTCACTTTTCTTGACGGATTTTGACCGTCAATACAAGCATGTTTTTTAGCAGTAAAACTTCCAACAATATAAACAATCACAGTATAAAACCTCCAACGATATAAACAATCACAGTATAAAACCATGTGGTTATTCGCACATGTTTATAACCAGTAAAGAAGAAATTAATGAAATTAATCAATAGATGCCCCTTTTTTCCCCATAACTCAAAATCGTTACTCAATGTGATCTGTGTAGTTGATGCTCCGTATTCACGACAAATGGAATCACAACCCCATTAACAAACCATTTCTATTTACATACTTTAACAAGATACTGCATTCATTACATATTACATTTGCTCTTAGCTACTATTAACTACAAGTGCACAATTAGATTTAGAGGTCCCGTTGTAATTTTTTTTTTCCTTTTTTAACAAGTCCCGTTGTAATGTTAGTTGATTGACATCTTATGGCACCAACTATTGACATGGATATGGTCTTCTGTTGTATCTATTAGGTGTATGCCTTCAATTTTCGGTTTTGGCTTGGTCTTACTTATTTCAAAACTGAATGGTGCATACGGTTCTGCTCAATTTCAGTTAATTTTCAGTTTTTTTGTTCGATTTAACCTAGTTTGCTAAGTATCAAAATGATAACAAATTAATAGAAAAACACTGAAACTAGAAAAAACGGTTACAAAGTTGCAAAAACAACACTATAGCTAAAAAATAGTAGCCCAGCTATTAAAAGGTTGTACTAAATTTAAAA